>CAEFZY010015338.1:0-18086 GCA_903066815.1 Brachyrhaphis roseni
AGCCTGTTGTTGCCTCTATTCTATTTTTATTGCCTTTCAAGATGACATGTCTGTTCTTGGTGTTGGATTTTATCAAATAAATTTCCCTCCGGTGTGACTTATATATGGATTTTTCTTCTTTATTATGCATTTTATGGCTGGTGCGACTTATACTCCGGAGCGACTTATAGTCCGGAAAATATGGTACTCCACTCCCAATCATAAGAAACATAAATGCTACTATTGCTACAAAACCTTGGTCTATTTTTTATTTTTTTCCATAAAAGGGCTCCCAAAAGTGCAAGTGTTCACCAACACAGCTGATTCAATGCACTGAAATACCTCTGCAGAGGCCTACTAATGACACATTTATTTTATTGTGCTGAATATAGGCAGCATCTCAAACATGCAGAACACTGGAACTGAAAGATAAAATTTGAACACCACTAAATAAAGTAAATATACTTTAATTTGCTACAATGGTCAAGTCAAAATATAGACCTACAACTATTAAAATGTATATTCAAATTAAATTTTTAATCTGCTTTACTTAAAATGTAACTAGTAAAGATGTTGCATAACAATATAGTATTCCACTAACTGAAAAGAAGGAATAATCTTTCTTATGTAACACTTTCTTCTCACTCTGATCAATATTTTGCACATTCATGTTTTCAGTTAAAGACATTCTAGAAAAAGTTTACCTTTAAATGAAAGTAGTGATTTTCCATGGTGGAATGGCTGTCACTGAAAACAAAACAAAGCAAGCAAACAAACAAAAAAAACATTAAAAGAAAAAACAAGCCAGTTTTGATAACTTACATACTTCCTACACAAATACTAGTAGTAGATGTTTTGATGTTTAAGGGTTATTGTCACAGCGATATTGAGTTAAGCAGTAAGAATCTTCTCACCAAAACTGAATTAATACAACTTTTTCAAGTGTAAATAAAATGGGATGCATTTTATGTGGAGGGTGGCCATAAATCCGATCTACAGTAGTTTCTTCACTTAGAGCCAAATATGAAGTCTGATTCAGAGAAATCAGAAGTAAAGAACTGAAAATAAAAACATCAAGTGAACATAGGTCTTAGACATTAATACAATTTTACTTTCTGGAACAAATCTAACACAGTCAAATGGAGCGGTCTTTTTAGATTTACAAAATTTAGGCATTCCTATGATTATCCTGAGAATACCCAGGCAAATGTGGAGAAGTCATAAACTTCTCCACCTAGCAGGACGTGCACTGTAAGAGTAATAATCACTGCCATTTTACTCAGGTACACAAAAATGTTTAGTTTCTGGAGATCTAAATGTCAAGTGAAAACTAAATTGGAAAAAAATATATTTTTGGCTTACTGTGTGACATTTAGAAGCTGTAACAAGATGCATGGAATTTATGAAAATGTTAACATTTTAAATAATATAAATTAATTAGTCTTAATGTTTCAATTTATGCAACTAAAAATCTTTATGCATCCACTCATCCTTCAGTGGCGTTGATATAATCAATATAAGCAAAATGGAAAAATAAGATGGTAAAAAAGGAATATGAAATGCAATTATAGGAAAGTTCGTTCAATGGAAAACAAACCACTGGTCAAAAGTTTGCAGCTAAAAAGTGAGCTTCAGAAAAAAATTAACAAGACTGAGGTAAATAGCTAAAACTGTTAATGAGAAAAAACAGCATAGAAAAGATGTGAAGAATGGAACCCAGAGAGAAAAGCAGTGCTATAAACCCACCAGTCCTTTCTGTATGTGCAGAAGTATAAAAAAAATCTACTGGCACTTCTAATACTTATTCATAAATAAATGCACCAATTATCTTTGCCTAAGTTTTATTTTTATGTAGAGCCTTTCAGAAAAAGGAGAACTCCAGATCAATTAATATTAGAACATGAATATCTGAATATCTCTTGAATGTTGGGTTCATTCTGTGGTCCTCAAAGTTATTTTTTGTGGGGGGACTACAGCTCTGAAATGTAATGGAATATCAGTGGGATATAAACATCATCTCCTCAGAATATAGCAACCCAGAGGGTTATAAAACATTAGAAAGCGCTCACGTTACCTCTCTCCAATATTAGCTTCAGTCATTTAACTTTTACTTACAAGGGGCGGTTCATGAATTAGTGACCTAGGTGAGCCCCCTCTTTATGTTTTCACAAACACAATAAAAGTCTCATTGATCAAAATGTTTCTATATGGTTAATGGGTTCTAGCACCAAAAAGGAGTAATTTTTTTTTTTTTTTACATATCGACAGTAACCTTAAAAAAATCTCTATTTTTACAGCAGAATGTGAAATAGTCCTTTAAATTAACACGAAACAGGAGATAACAGGTACAGTAACAAAATGTTATATTAAAAATGCTATAATATCTGTGATGTCTTTTTGGTCATTAAGCTTTAGTTGTTTTACAACTTAATACTGTTGCATGGCAGAATTATATTCATACATTATGTGCAACAGCAGCATTTTGCTGATTGAACTCCATTGAAATATAAACAAATATTTTAGCTATTGATTAACTTTTTTAACATAAGTAGTGTTTCTTTCAATTTCATAATGTCACTCAGAAATGGGAAAGTAACTGATATTTTAAAGTCAAACCTGTTACCCATGTTTGAAAGGACAGTACATGCTGTACCCCAGTCTGCTGAAGTCAATCTAAAACTTGGTAATTACCTTTGCTCTGGTATTGAAATGTTCTTTTTCAGTCATAGTTGAGGAAGCAAAAAACTATTTGCTAATCTATGATATGCAATGCTTTTGTAACCATGCCAGCAATGGTTAGAAACATACTTAGAGTCAATCCTTGAAATTAGGTAATTCTTACTAAGCTTTGTCAAACTCTTTACTGATTCATAAGATTACAAGATGAAGACTGTATGGCTGTAAAAACATAGCTCAAGCAAAAAATAAAATAGGAAATAACTTTGGGATTTACATTTCTAAACGTAATTAGTAAGTCACATTATTGCTTGGATTTTACAGCGCCACGTTAAGTCCCTGAACTTCACATTTTAACGGACAAATAAAAAGCGCAATGCGACTTGGATATAACGAGTAACGCAACGCTTTATAGAAATGTAGTGAAGTAAAAGTCGAAAGTATCCAAAATTAAATCTACTTAAGTAAAGTACAGATGCATAAAATTGTACTTAAGTACCACCACTGATGATATTTTTTATGTTTGTTTACCTTAGGCCTACTTGCTGATGGTGTCTGCTTCGGACATGCCTTTTGATTAGCCACCTGGCTAACCGGCTTCACTGTTTGGCTAAATGCAGCATATTCCGGTGGAATTATACCTATGTGTTTGCTGCATAGTTCGGGAGACGTATAAAGAGTGGAACAGCTAACCTGCAAAGCTGCGTGAGTAGTTTATTCTGCATTTAATTAAAATATTTGACAATAATTCGGTACAGGATGTGTCCCGTTTCGAATTTCAAAATAAGAGTTCATTGCCGGAAGTAAAACGTTAACATTGATGGTACCTTGACTTATAAGAGAATAATATTGTTATTATTGTCAACCTTATTTATTTGTACAAATTTAGTGACACCATTCTGAATTACTGTTTCCAGTAAAGTGTTTGCTCCTCTTCAGATATAATATTTATCAATATAAATGTGAAAACAGACTTTTTAAATCTAAAGTTTAAAAATTCAACTCTCTTTTGACAAATCTTTCTACTGGTTTAAGGTCTTTTTATGACTGTCCTGCATTTGTTAATGTTTTCTTATCTCACTTGGCTTTTGGAATAAATATTAATGTGTACTTTAGGAAGGTCTCCACAAACACCCGTACACTTCATACACAACTTCCACTCTTTCTGCATAGTCTTCAGGGGATCTGTTTCAGTTGAATTCTTTCATTTGCTGCTCTTCTTTGTACGTATCTTAAAAGACCTTTGTTTGCAATTTTGCTGCTTCAAATGTTTTCTTTTATTGCACTATCCTTACATGAAAGCAGTACATAATAGCATGTGTATTTGCCTCATCACAAATAAACTGTGCACACTCTTTTATGGCATGTTTTTCAGCTCTTTGAACTTCTTTCTTTCTTTTTGTTTCCTTGACTGTTCTTATGACATTTCTTTAAATTATATGTGGCATAAAAGGATTTATTCAGCTTGTTTGAATAAATTCATTTTCTGAGGGAGTAAGGGAATGTAAAGGTGTGTAGTATATATCTGAGCTATTGTTACTGTTAAAAAATAAGCAGGTGCTTTGAAGTCAAGTTTTTTTTAATATGTCTCCTATTGTTTGATAAAGCTATTCCAAGTTGTGTAAACTTCTTACTTTTTTTCAAAGTTCTTCACAAGTGTTTCATTGATAAATGGAGAACACACATTAAAGCATGATTACTGTTTGTTTGTTTGTATATGTATTTTACCATGCCTTTGTTCACTTTCTCCTTCAGTCTTAGTATGTCAGCAATAAGAGCAAATACAAAAGAAGCTTCAGAGAAAATACCAGGGCTCTACTTGGTGGTTAGTTTTCCTGATGAATAGAAAGGAGAAATTCCTGTGTTGTTCACATGCTGATATAATTTTAATGCACATGTGGGTTTATTCAGTCCAACCTGTTAGAAAATTATGCCGCTTGTGTAAGCAAAAGTGATGCAGTTGAGTGTTGTATATCCTGTATGTTACTAAAGTTCAAAGTAGAGTCCTTTTGAGGTGCTGTTTCACATCTTAGGTTTTTCTTATCCTCTTGAAATCAGATGGTTCTGTCTTTCTATTGCAATGCTCTAAAAATTTGAAAAGAATATATGTCTAGCTAAGCATAAAAAAGAAAAAGCAGTAGAAGGAATATTTGTATTTCCATCTATCCATGTTGATGTTCTCCCTGGTGTGTGGATAGTTCATAAGCCAACTATCCACATATCAATCCAGTATTGTTACCAGTATTGCATTAGAAACGACTGTAGAAAGTTTAGTGAAATATGACACATGAGCTTTGAATTTATTAAGACTGACAGCTGTTTTGATATTTGTTAAATATACTTGTAGGTGGCTTCCTGTCTTGTTAATTTTGATTAGAATTACTAGCTTTGTTATCAATTCCTTTTTGAACTAATTTATTGTGCACAATAATAGTCTAAGAACTCAATTTAGTTCTGGAAATGTTAGAGTACAGACATGAAAAATGTGTAGCAACCCTTTTCTATAGCTTAAACTACTGAAAAAAGCTTAACACTGAATGTGAATCAGCCCACACTTAATCATAATTATGACTCCAAAGGATTCAGTGACAACAACCCAATACAAAGCCGTGCACAGCTAGATATTGCTTAATTTAAACTTATAAACAAAACATATTTCTTTTATGATTTGAATAGATGAATACGTTCCTCATTTATAATCTCCTGTCACACTGTCTCTGCACTTTATCTTTCTTAGCATTCATCCACAAGATATATTTCACAAAAGCCTTTAGCAGCAGCCTTAGATCATCTTAAAAATAATATGAAACTTGGATCAAACACTTAAATACACACTGTACAAACGCACACGTAAAAAAATCACCTAACTTACTTATATTTGAATCCTTGTGTGCATTAAATAAATGTCCTGCGTTTTGGTCCACATCAGAGTTTAATTGTGCATTCATACCTTCCCAAAAGAACTGGAGTAGAGCTCAATTAAAAGGGACTAAGCTGTGCTGGTGTGAATGCACCCTTAAACTCACAGCAAAAATGTAAACTGTAGCAGAGGGAATTAATTAGAATACTTCCTCCCAACTCCTCTGAGAAGCTAAGATGAAACTGAACATAAATGGTATTTTTAGCTAATAAGTATAAATGCTAGAAATTTGCTTTAAACTCCCTCTGCATGTTTCACCTGAAGACCAATATTCACTTGTTTTATTTCACTAAGTTTAACCAGTTGTGCCTGAAGACAGTAATGTTGATACTGACACTGAAATAAATCTTCCCGAAAAGGGAACAGGGTTTAATAAATATTTAGAAACAAAGTTATGTGTTATGGTGTCAGAAAGAACTTGCAGTTAGATCTGAGCTTTTTGGCCATTTGATGGAAGGACTAGGGGCACTGCTATCTCACAGAAGTGGCAGAATGAGCCTGACGATGGCTATGACTCAAGAGAACAACACCTAAGGGAACTGAACGGTTGACCATCTGGACACAAGCTGTGGTCTGAGCAGCCTCAGCTGCATCATGAAGGAGACTATGATGTGAAAACACCCATAAAAAAAATAAAATAATGCAAGAATAACACTGACTGCTATAGACTTTAAGAGGGTTTATTTTTTATTTTTACTTTTTTTTCTTTTTATGCGTACTACTTGTATGTTTATAATGGACTTACAAGAAACAACTTTTTAGATTAGTTTAATTTGTATCGTCTATTTCTGGGTCATTTTCTAATAAATTCTCAAAATTATAAATGTTAAATAAATAATAATAAAAATAATAATAATATTTTCTTTATTATTATTTATTATTGCCATATTGTAGCTAGTCATATGTTTTGCACTTGGCTAAAAAAGAACCTTATGCCTGTTAATAATTTTACCATGATATCAAAAATGGTGTCCAATATCAAGTATTTTTCTTGGTATCAATTTAGAATTTTTTATATCGTGAAAAGTCTGTAGGCCACATAAAATTTTTGAGTGGGTGTGACAGATCTGAGGTGCATAGTGTGCAGGATGAGAACTTTCTACATAGTCAGAGCTCCAACCTTCAGATTAGCTCAAGAACCGTATTTAGAGCTTGTTGAAAATGAGTTTTCATGGCCAATCAGCTGCATCTAAAGTCCCTGGCCTACTTCATTCGAAGCTGAACAGCTGACGCAGTTACATGGTTTCGAACTGTTCGTTCTACTTCTTTTATACAATGGCACAGACCACCTAACGGCCCTCTGTTTTGCTTTTACGTAACAGTCACAGAGGTAGCACCATGCTTTTCTGTAGAAAGCCTCTTCCTTGAACAACGACATTGCAATTTCCATCCAGGAGTTATTAACCATTTGTCAGTCTTATCATTATTGCAATTGTTCAGTGAAATTTGGTAGAAATATACATAATTCCCCATCCTGTCAGATAAACCTTCCTCAAAAGTATCCATGTCTTTTGCATATACAAAAACCAGATAGTGGAAGTGGACTATTTGAAGAGAAATTTTAACACTGCTGTCAAAGTGCATTACCACTCTGAACAGCAACAAACTTCTGACCAATTAGATGGCACTTAGACTATAATGATGCCATTTTTGTCACATGTCTTATCAATGAGAACTGATTTCAGCACTTTGCATGAAGTACATTGGGGCCTTAAGCCTGACATCACCAAACACAATGCAAGTTTTGCACCACTGGATTCTTGAACAATGGCATTGTGTTGTTTGGAGTGATACACCACCAAAAACACACTGTCAATTATCAAACAGGTTTGATAATTATATGGAGAACATTACTCAAGAACCTGGTTGCACTGTGTTGTGCACATCTTTATGCAGAGTGGACTATAGTATACATATGAATATTTCAACGTTACAGCACACCATTGTACAGAGTAAGATCCAAAAAAGACATGGATGAGCAAGTTTGATGTGGATTTGACTGGCCTCCACCTGACTGAACACCTTTTGGATAAATGAGACTGGGAGCCAGGACATCTTGGCTAACATCAATGTCTGACCTCACAAATGCACTTCTGGAAGAATTATTGCAAATTTCCTTAAACACATTAGTAAACCTTGTGGGAAACCTTCACCAAGGACCTGACGTTGTTTTCAGGTCCTAGAGGGATTATAAATCCCTCTAGATTAAGAATAGGACAATACGTAAGTTCATATGTGTTTAATGGCAGTAAGCGGATACTTCTGGCAATATAGTATATCACTTCTGGCATTGGACAGGCATGGATCCCCCAGAATGAGCTGCAGATTGTCACCAGGGAAAATGAAATCATGGGTTTTCTCCTAGAGCTGTTATTTCCATCTCATGTAAGCAGAAGATGGCGGACGGATGAAGTCCTAGAACTTTTACATAAACATGGCTCAAATAATAAAATTCAGGCAAAAATCTAACGATTTCTAAAGCACATTAAAACTTTACAATGAAGAAACCAATGTTGGATTCTAAAGTATTAAATAGAATTTTGAATCATTTCCTTTGTAATCATTACTGATCTGTTATTGGAAAAAAAAATATGACAAAGCACAGTAGCAAATATTTCTCTTATTACTTCTGCCTACAGAAAGCATACTGAATTAAAGATGGCTGCATGGTGATATGGAGACTTATGCTACTGCTGCAAACTATATGTCATCTTTCTGTTTTCTGCACTAAGAAAATTTACCACAGCAATATAAGGCAGTAGAAAGAATAGGTGCACAGATATTACTAGACTTTTTGTTAAAACAAAGCCTCAACGTAAGCAACAAGGAGTGACAGAAAAAAAACACAGGTTACTAGGAACTTTTTGGAGAAGCAGATTGGCAAGAGAAAATAAGGAGGAGTAGTAGATGAGAAGAAAGAGAACATGAGCTGAGTACTCAGAAAGTGAAGTTGGAATAGATGGATGACCCTCCATGTAATTCATTCAAACGGCCCTCATAAAATCCAGCACCTGCATCCAACTACCGTATCTCTTTTCTCAATCTGTCTGTGGTCAAAGAGCAGACTACCCTTTGGCGTAGTTTCTATATTTTCCAGCTACTGTATTTGTCTTGACATTCTGGCTCAGCTTTTGCCATTATTCTGAAATTTCTTCCCTGAATCACTGCTCCTTAATAGTTTATAGCCTTTATAAGTCCAAACAAGGATACTGTGAATTAATAGGTGCAGCCACAGACAGTCAAGGTTACTACAGTTTATGTTTCAGGAGTGGCTCTCTGTCATGCGTAACAAGCCAAGAGTAGAGTCCTTAGATTTATAATAGATGGGGATTTTTGTAGATGCAACAAAGAATTTTTTGCTAAATTGGTGAACTTCATAATGAATGGTAGGTAATTTAAGATTAGAGGGTTGACAGAACCAGACAGAAAAAGTAATGGTTCGATGGGTACCAGAGAAATGAACCCATGACTATTTTACAAGTCATTTGTTTATTTTTTGGTGAGTGGTATAACTCTTCAGTTTGTTTTATAGCTGTTTTTAGAATAGTGGCAATGAATACAGAGCTCCATGTTCCCTTGTAGGAATTTTGTGTTATGATCCATTGGTGTTTGAACTTTTAGTTCCACCTATGTCCATATTTTGATCTCTTTTTCTTTTTGTCTTGCTGTCTTAGTTTATCCATTGTGTCTGTTCAGTTAGTCTCTTTGTGTTTTTGATTATTTATTTTATTTGGATTAGAGCTTTTTTAGATTCATGTTGCTTTTCTCCTTTTCATTCCTGAACACAAATTGAACATTTTAATCAAGTTACACCTCTAGTATTAATGCATATTATTAAAGTATATTGGTGTTTGAACTATTAGAGTTTTTGGTTATAAGGATTTTTAGATATCCTGTGCTGTACTTTCTGTAGGTGGTGCCACGTTTTTGCAGATTTTAGCTATTTTCAGGCGCTTCGGGTTCCTCACCCCCCGTGAATACTAGGAATCCACTGTACAGAGTAAAATAGCATAGCACTTCAGTACACTGGTCTGTATGTAAACATTGTTTGCAAAAGCAAGACTGGAATAAAAGCAAAAAAAAATAGTTTTTAAAGCTGACTGTGCTTCACGTCAGATATCATTTGAAACTTGCTACATATTTGGGCACATTTTAGGTGATATCAGAACATTTTACTAGCTTTCTTGGCCATGTGATATGTTGTAGCAACCAAAGCCTACGGATGCCGACTAACAGAAACTCACTCAACGACATAAAACAACCCAGGAAAACAGACACTGCATCAATCTGAAAGTTGTTGCTATGCGAGATGAAATAATTTTTGAATTAGTACTTTAAGAAAATATAAATCACAAAATAAATCTGGACAACCAAAAGACATATTTAACAAGGAGAGCAACAGCATCAGCCAGACATATTTTCTGAATATTAAACATCTTGAGATGAACCCATGACTATTTTACAATCAAATAAAACTTGGCCAGTCTCTTGGCTTGGTCTGAGTTTTCTGGTGTTTCTTCTTGGATCAAAACACTTTCTTGTTGGCTCCCTCTACCCCTTATCTGGATTTATTTATTTTTTTGTTTTTATTTTTTTATGTCATAACCTGTTTTTCTGCTCCCCAGTTGTCCCTTCCCATTATCTTTAGAAGGTTTCCCTACAACTGTAATTATTGAGGCAGGATGTTATGGCCGTGCTTTTTTATACCTTTCTCTGTTATTACTCAATAGGGTGTGTAGATGTGTCATGCTAGTGTCTCTGCATCATCTTAATGTGTGTGCCTCTCAACTTGGGGTGTTTGTGAATACCTGCAGTGATGCATAACTAATTTAAAAGCTGGTAGTACATCTCTCCTTTAACACAGAGGCTACGAGGGCAAAAAACACAATCCTGATAAAGCATGTACACACACCCACACAGGCTTTGATGGGATACACACTACCATAGAGCTGCTTTTGCTCAGTAGTAAGATGTTTATCTTACTGTTCGAAGATTGGTATTTTGATCCCTCTATATATATGCATATATCAGTGTTTGTGCCATAGATTAAATATTTGGTTTCCTTAAATCTGAAATCTTGTTAGTGAAATTTAGAACCTAGATTAGTTTAAATAGTCCTATATTATAAAAATGTTCAATATTTGCACAAATGGTTGCATGAAATGTCCACAAATCACGCTCATGTTTTACATTTTCCTTTGTATTAACATTATGTGTCCAGCAAAATCGTACTCTTCTGTATGGGAAAGGTTACCAGTAAAACTGTTATGGCGTTGGGATATTTTTTTCAAATTAAACACATCCGAAAGAAGTGTCCCAGGACAGGAGAAGTGACTGATTTCACTTTCGAATGAACCATTTAAAATTCCCATAAATGGGCTGAAACACTATTTTGATTTCAGAAGTTTTTAGATTTTGTGTATAGACACTTGAGAGGCTGGAATTTCACTATCACTGGGAAAGCAATCATTGGTTAACTACATTGCGTTTCTGAATATTGAGATCAAATTAAAATGTACAATTTGATTAATATAAAATGATTTTGCCAAATTCTTCTGTGCAAACACGCTGCTTTATTTATGAAGTAAAGTAAGTTCAGTGTGTCTTCGAACCCAATATGTAATCAATTTATAATTAGAATTTTAATATTGAACAAAATATAATTAATATTTTATCATCAGTTATTTCATAATTGAAATGCAATGTTTTTTTCTAGCACAAAACTTTTACCTGAATTGGTCAGCTTCTGCTGATTTTAATGGAATTTCACCATGTGATTAAAAAGTCAGACGCATAACATTATGAGGCATATTTTTAAAACATTTTTCTCAAATCAACCTGGAGATTATTATCTTTTCGATAACTTCAGCAGTATGTTAAGTTCTTTCCTCTTCATCATGCTCTAAAGCAACAACCTTTGGGAACTTTGATGTTTGTGTCTAAAATTTGTATGTTCCCACGCTGGTCTGATCAGTAGGATCTAAGAGTCTATTTTGACACTTGTCACAGCAGATTTCTAAGGGAGCTGTGAGATGCAACATCGGAAGGCTGCACTGATTTGGAGCATGTAAATCCAATTAAAAGAAAAGAATACACAACATGATATAAAGAGTGTTGTCGAATAATGCATGTCAAACTCATTAAAAAAAGTGCTGGTGGGAATGCGTTATGTTTCGCATTAAGTGGCAGTAACTTCTGCATTCCATTGATGAAGAAGTTGATTTTGCAGATCATTATCAAGTTAAAATTATATAGCAAATTATACGATGAGCATTAACAGCCTTTTTTGGTCCATGGCATTTAATGCTGACTCAACTGATGAAACTGAAGTTGCCTCCAATCATGCTGATTGAGTCTCAGTTGAAAATGATCTAAATTAGGCTCTTGATTTGGGTTTGCTTCTGGAGCCAGAAACTCAGGGGATTAATGTGACGGAAAGGAATTTGTAAATCTTTTAAACTCTTCTGCTGTGGGTCTCTAATGTTATAAAATTATTACATACAGTCATTTGTAACAGTTTTCCAAGTAAACAGTAAATTTAGATTACATATTGCACAGGAATACCTGTAAAGATATATTTTAAATCTTAGGATTCTTTTTAAAAAATTATGATATCAGTGGAGAACAATGTGGGTTATTTTTATTTAGAATTTTTTATGTGAAACAGTGATGACCTAAATAAATACAAGATGCATTTCCCTCTGTTTATTTTGAGGAAATAATTTGTGGAGGAATTTTGGCTCACTCGTCTACATATTTGTTTCTAAATTTAGTCACATTGGAGAGCTTTTGAGCATGAAGGGCCAGTTTAAATCCAGACTTTGCGATGTCTTCTACAAGGGATTTTTTGGCTGTGCCAGTTAGACATCTCATGTAATGTGATGCTCTTTTGATGATTCAGAAAGCTCCCCTTTCAGGCAAATAATTTTTGAGCACACGCTTCATGTTCTATATTCTAAGCGGTCCCATTGCATATGGCTGAATAAATACTCTGATACGTCAACATCTCTTCCAAATTAAGGATTTAAGTAATGTTTGGCATTGCCTTGCCACATCTACTGCCCACAATTATGTCCATTGTCTTCCTCAAAGCAGACCACCACCTCCTTGTGCTCAGTGTCCCATTCAATATTGAAACTGATTTCAAAGGTCTTGGGCATTTCTAAAGATCACATAAATTTAAGCTTCCCTCGGGGTGTACAGGACACACTTTGATAAAACACAAACCAAAAACATTGTATTAACGAGCTGGAAGAATGTTGCGGGATATCTGCTGTTTTGTATTATGGATTAATTGTGTGTTAATTACAAATCTCGGGGAAATTAGAATTTATGCACTTGCAAGCCAAATGACTTGTTTTGCATCTGTCTAGTTTTAGATCTTATGCCTGAATTATTAACCACACCAGTCAGATTATGAGAACTAAGTCAAAACAGAAGAAAAATCCTGAAGACAGCCCAATACACTCTCAAATTCACTTACCGAGAATTTTCCTTTGACTACTCATTAAGTTCCATTGAGTAGTTACTGCAAAGTGAAAACAAACAGTATTTGCTAGAAAAGCTGTCTTGTTCCACAATCTTTCCTTGTTGGTGTATTTTCCTGAAATTCAAAATACTTTATTTGCAAAATCTTCAATACAGCACATTTAAGCAACTATTGTTTAAAGGGTAGCTTAAAAGCATGTGTAGTCATTGATTGATTTCAAAATATCTCTTTTTAATAAATGTCATAAATGTTAGTAGAATAAGCCATCATTTGTACCAGACGTTTGAAGCTTAAATGCTAAAGCTTTCTTTAGCATTTAAATCTAACAGAAATTTGTCCTAAAACAACCAACAGAGTGTGTAATACAATATATTCACATGCATCTCACTGTTCCAACCTCTGCCCATTATCATCCCAAACCCCCATTCCCAAGTCTCTCATTCTTCAACATTAATCTCAGGAAACATCAATTTGATGAGTGCTGGCATGGCTTTTTGTTTGCGTGCGTGTGTGTGTGTGTATTTAGAACTGAACACACCAAAGCAGCTGTATGTTTTGTGTCTGTCCCTGTTTTGGGAAGGCGCAAAAAAGCCCCCATGGAATGGCAATCAGCACGACAAAACAAGTGTTTGGAAAAAAGATGAATAGCTGTGGAAATAACACGAAGAGCAAGAGAGGGAATGTAGACAGCTCTAATTAAAATCCCGCCCATTAGCTTAGTGTTAATTGGATGATTTATTTTCCCAGGGGCACTGACTGACAATCAAATTATGCCAGTAGTATTAAAATGAATGTGAAAATGTGTATTCATGCTTGTGATGTAAGGATCGCTAAATGAAAACTGTAGTAGTTTTGATGTCATTAATTTCTACAACTCATCAACCAATGAGGAATATTGGATCAGAAAAGGAATCCTTGTGCAAATAATGAGTGCCTTGTTTTAAAACTGGCTCATAGGTCTGATAACCATTCACTTTTATTTTACAATTGAGAAGCTTTATTTTGTTGTGCCTTATTTATATACAAAATCAATCAAATATTTAAGCAAAAGCTAATGTAAATGTGCCAATTAAGGATGAGCCTTTTCACCATTGGTAGCACTATTCTTTGTATCTAGTTTTTAAATGAGAACTCGAAATTGTAAGAAATGGATCAGGGATTTTGTCTTGAGTACTGAGATTGTTTTTTCAACCAATTTTTTTCAATCCATCTTTTAGGAGTCCCTTTGTGTTCTCAACTATAATCATTTGAATCATGAGAAGTCACTCCCCAATAGGCCTTGGGAATAAACCAAACATTAACCAACACGAAAATTTATGACAATGACTGACATAATTTTGCCCATGTCAATATTTCTTTTAAAAGGTTTTATTGTCTCTAGTGGCCTTTATTTGATAGTGAATTGACAGGAAAGTGAATAATGAGAAAATGGGGAAGACATGCGGCAAAGGTCAACAGGCCAGGAATCAAACCTGCGACAGCCGCGTCGAGGACTAAGACCTTCATATGTGGGCTGTGCTTAACCCCTGCACCACCATGTCAGATTTTCAATGGGTTTTTTTTTGAAGTTGTCTGTCTTTTTTGTGGCTGTATATAGATAGGCAATGCTCATGTCCCTCTGCGCTGTGCTACATTTAGTCTGCAGTCACATGACTGATGGATTGAAATTTGCTCATTTCAACAAATGGGTCAGACATACTGATTCTGGTTATATCTGTGTATTGAATGCATTCTACACTTGAATGTTATTTACATTTGCAATGTGTCAGCAATTTGGGTTAATATACGTTGATGTCTAATTTGATTTAGTCGATGATTAAGCAAATACAAGCTGATTCTAAGCTCGCTTGAGGTTCTTTGCATTCCTTTGTAATTGGGAATTCCACAGAAGTTGAGTGTTGCTGGAGAGAGATATCTACTTTCTCATCCTGCACCTGTTACTTCCATGATCAAAACTTGAAAAAGAGAAATGAATCAATAATAATCAGTTGCACACACCTTTCATATGGTTCAAAGAAAGTGCTGCAACTGGAGCATGCTGTTGTATTGGTCTTCTAGAGATATATCTATTAGCGTTGTGTTGCATATTTATTTTCCATAGTACATTATCATGTTGACATATTAGTAGCAAGTGAGCATAGAGCTCAATCTTAGCCCTAAGGCAGATGTAAGGTTGTTGATTACACCCTTCATTTAAACCTGAAAAGGGTTATAGAACATGCCTGAAGTACTTTGTACAGGAAATTATATAAAAGATTTTAAAAAACGAAAATTTGAACAACAGAATATGCACTTGCTTTTCTTTCTGATTTTGCAATGTAAGTTGTTGTAGCTAAAGTCAATTTTCTCTGCCAATGTATCTGGTGTTGCCATGCAGGCTTATAATACACTAGGGGAAACTCTGTAATCTTGCATAGAGTAGCTTGAGTATTCACTTGTTGCTTAAATATTTCCATTGTTCTTTTCTAAATTTTGTAGCCTATGTGTGATATATGTGCTGTTTTTTTAAGAAATTGGTGGTACAGCTGGAGGTCCCTTTTGCTACAGTGAGTAAGATGGTGATGCAAAATTGTAATTTCCCTAAAGCTGTGTATAAACCAAAGAAATGTCAGACAGACTTTGTGTCATTGAATATTAGAAGTAAGAACTGTAATAAGGAGAAATATTTTTAGATGATGATTTTTCTTATGATTCTTTCAAATTTCAGTGGTAAAACTTTTGTTTTACTCATTTTTTTGTGCATAGGTATCTTTGTAAAACTTTCAGGTCAGCTGAAACAGTCCATGGAAGTTTTCGATTTGGAAAATTCTGCATTTTGATATTTAATATTTACAAGTACTTTACCCAAAACTTACTAGTCCCCCAGTCCCACATGAAAGTGGAATCTATATGTAAAGCAGATGGTCTGGTTGATCTATTTAGATGTGTGTATGTATGAGTTTGTGGATGTGTGTGAACCCCTGGCTGAGTTATTTAGATATCCCCCTAGTCCTTCAATAGAGGACTTTAAATTGATTTAGCTGAATTGCCTTTCAAAGCTACTTCAATTTCACCCCTATGCAAATTTACACTCCTCTGTGTCTCTCTATCACTTTCTTTTCCCCTCACTTACCCTGCCCCTCTATCCATCTGTCCCACTCACCCCACCCAACTACATTTCCTCTTCGTCCCATCAATTCCTCTTTTCTCATTGTCCTTTGTCATCTGTTCTTCCCTTTGTTAATTCTTTTGTCTCTTTCTTGTCTCTTTAAACGTTCTTCCTCTGTGACTGCATGTTTACTGTAAGTAATAGTTTACATAAACTAAAGGGCCAAGTGTTCATTAAAGTCTCGCTTTGAGTTAGTTCTCAGCAAAAGTATGTGTGTGATTGTGTCAGTTGTACTAAGAGACCTTGACAACATCAACACAATCACAAGTCCATAAAACGGCAACAACATTTTAGCGTATATACCTGGAAATTGCTTCTGGCATAAAACTTGTGTCAGCACACACGAACACACACACTCTAACAGTGTCCTGGATATTCATTCAGAGATGTAGCGACACTGCCCTAACATGTTGACACTGAGCTCAACAACCTCATCATCACTACGGAAAGATCCTTTCTTTGTTTTCACATTTACATGCATTTTTTGTTAGGTGGACTTCCCTGAGCTATGCATACACACACAACATACAGTGCATGTAAAGAAATCTGCACACACAGTCAAGTTCTCCGGTGTTGCCATGCTGCATCTTTTACTGAAGAATCGTTAAATTTTTTTGATGGATTCAGCAGTAGGAGGTTGGACTGAGATAGTGTCTATTGATTTTATATTTGGCAGACTGCACTGTGGCCACTTAGTCCTGCAATATACCTTACTCCCCCCCCTCTCTTTTTCTTACCATCTTTCGCATGCACCACCAGCCTCTCCTCTTAACTCGTCCGAATGGTTCTGGTATACATCCAATTCTAACTGTTTTCCTTGTTTAAATTGTCTACTTGCTTGTCTGATGCTCATATTTAAATGTACATTTTTTTTCCTTAATAGGTTCCACACTTATATGAGCTTGTATATCCTTACTTGGTAATTGACTGGTTGTTTTGCCTTTATCCTCACCTCTTTTTCCAAAGGGCTTGTCTCATTTAGCTGGATATTACCAGTCCTTCACTAGCCCTTTTCACTCTTTTCTGTTACTCTCTTTCTCCTGTTTTCTGCTTCTCCCCGTTTTTCGCCCAATCTATCCAGTCTCCCTCTCCGCATTACATTTTCTGCTGCCTCATCTTTTCATTACCTTTTTCCCAAATCCTTGTCTTCTCTTTTTCTCAACCTCATTCTACTTTCGCCTTGAGATTTAGAGTACATATTAAAATGGTTCTTCTTCCCAAGGCTTTTGCTTTATTTCTAAAGGAAACTTGTCTATTTTCACCATCCTCTTTCCTTTTGTTCTTCTTGTCAACATTTCTGGCGTCTTTGACCCTTTGGGGGGAATGAAGGGTTGGGTGGAAGTTTGTGTTGTCATCTCCTCCAAATTCTTGTGTTGTCTTTAACAACACAAGCATTCATGTCCACCTTTTAATTTGAACTGTGTTCCAAAGAAACATTTTAAGGGAGGTAACTGAAATACAGTGACAAAATCTTGCAATACTGATCAAATACCCAAGTCATGAAAACAGTTTTCCATATAAAATTACCGTATTTTCTGGACTATAGAGCACACCTGATTATAAGCCGCACTCAGCGCATTTGTAAACCATCTCGTACATACATAAGCCGCACCTGTCTATAAGCCGCATGTGCCTACATACAGACGGTACACAGAAAGAGATTTCAAAGTTTTAGTAATATACCTTAGCTTTTCTTTCCAAACAGTGCCTGTGACGCGGCAGTAACACAGCAGCAACACGGTAGTAGCACAGCACTAACAGGGCTGGTTAAAAAACCATACCGGTAAAAGTTACTGAGACGCGGCAGTAACACAGCAGCAACATGGTAGCACAGCACTAACAGGGCTGGTTAAAAAAAACATACCGGTGAGAGC
>CAEFZY010015339.1:0-14088 GCA_903066815.1 Brachyrhaphis roseni
CAGCTCCTCACTGTAGCCAAATGTTACTTTTAATGCCCAAGTAGTTAGTTTGTATCGTTTTGTCTTTTTCTTCGTTTTTGTAATATATGCTGTGTCTGTAAACAAAAGAATTAACAGCGTTAATGACATTTATGTTGACACAGTCTTTGCTGTGAATTCTGAAGGCAAAGCCGCTGCGCTGTCGGTTGGTCCGAATAAACGGTCAGAACCTGAACCACGATCTCAACCACCGTGTGTCCGATTCCTGCCTCAAGTCTCCTTTCAACACCCAAAAAGAAACACAAGGCAGAGTATAAGGAACAGCGAGGTGTCGTCCCACACGGACAGGGTTACATTAGTAAACATCCCAATTCATATCATGCATCTCATTCAATGCAGATTCTTCATATTTGTGTGACAGAACTTCACTGCTTAATTTGTATAAAGTAGACTCACACAAAAACCATTTTTAATATATCAACATACTCCACCAGATAAACTGACAGCAGCAATAATAAAAAAAAACCTTAATTATAATTTATTTCTACACATTTATATTCAAATATGTAGTTTGAATAGTATTAAATATTTTTATACCAATGACTTTCAAACTAGATATCAGATTAAAAATGCAGTAATCTTCAGAAAATGAATAAAGTGGAGATGTAAAAACTGTCTAAAACCAAATTGTTTCCTACAAAGTCTGAAAATCACATCACTGGTTTTCCTCTCGGGAAACTGAAGAGGCTAAATTTAAAAAGGCATTCTGCTAATCTGCAAAGAAAGTATCAAATGATTCAATTCCAACTGGTTCATCAGCAAACGGTTTATGATTTTTAAACACAAACATTGAAGAGTTGCATGGCTTTGAGAACGACTCCGTCACGAGAACGACTTCCAGTACAAACACATGAAGATGACTCAAGACTTCTGCACAATACTGCAGCAATCTGCTGTAATGTGACTTTCCTAAACTTTTTAAATTAAGGCAATGAGTTTCTCTCTACAGAAAAAAAAAAGACTAATTTCACTTTAGGCACCACTGAAATCAGTATGCAAGGTTAAAGGAAAAAATACACTTGTATCAATCTCTCTTTAAGACAGCCATGAATCATGATTGCTTTACACAGAATTTTATGACAGCAATCAATGTCACTTTGCTGATGGATAACTTGAGTGAAAAAGGAAACTCATCTCGAAAAGGCAATAACATTAGGCCGTTAAGTCATGATGAATGACGAGACAGTGCAGCAGTCAGGAAGGAAGGAAGGAAGGAAGGAAGGAAGGAAGTCTTCTGATTCATCCCAACACAAGTTGGGTTTATCTGCTGACTAAAGCAGCAGCTGGCGCTCTCGACTCGGCTCTAAACCTGCATCAGCTGCAGAAACCACATAAATCTCTGCGGCCACTCCGTGAGAAAATCAGAACTAGAAACGAGTCCAACAAGTGAGACAGAAAGAGACGGATGTGCAGAGACGCAGGAAACACCGAGGAGGAGGAGGAAGAGGAGGAGGAGGAGGAAGAGGAGGAGGAGGAGGAAGAGGACACGACAATCAGACCAAAATAAGAGCCAAAAGTAGCCATTCAAAAATGAATCAAGAGTAAAAACAGTATCTGGTAAAAAGTCTACTATAGTTCTGAGTAACTGATCAAATTTAAATTCAAATCATTTAATATTTAAAAATTACATAATCAGACGGACCAAAATATACAGCTAAATGGAAATTTTAAGGATGAAACTGAAAATAATTCAAATAAACAAGAAAAAATAAAAACAGGTAAAAGAAAATGTTTCTTTGAATAAAAAACTTCAGAAAACACAGGAACTGCTGGTGTGTCGACCTGTCCAGGGTGACCCCGCCTCCCGATGGACGGATGGATGGACGGATGGAGGATGGAGGATGGATGGATGGATGGAGGATGGATGGATGGATGGATGGATGGATGGAGGATGGATGGATGGATGATGGATGGAGGATGGATGGATGATGGATGGATGGATGAATGGTTGGATGGTTGGATGGAGGATGGATGGATGGATGGATGGATGATGGATGGATGGATGGATGGAGGATGGATGGATGATGGATGGAGGATGGATGGATGGATGATGGATGGATGGAGGATGGATGATGGATGGAGGATGGATGGATGGATGATGGATGGATGGATGAATGGTTGGATGGAGGATGGATGGATGGATGGATGATGGATGGATGGATGGAGGATGGATGAATGGTTGGATGGAGGATGGATGGATGATGGATGGATGGATGGATGAATGGTTGGATGGTTGGATGGAGGATGGATGGAGGATGGATGGATGGATGATGGATGGATGGATGGAGGATGGATGGATGGATGATGGATGGATGGATGAATGGTTGGATGGAGGATGGATGGAGGATGGATGGATGATGGATGAATGGATGGAGGATGGATGGATGGAGGATGGATGGATGGATGGATGAATGGTTGGATGGAGGATGGATGGATGGAGGATGGATGGATGGAGGATGGATGGATGATGGATGGATGGAGGATGGATGATGTATGGATGATGGATGGAGGATGGATGAATGAATGGTTGGATGGATGGATGGATGGATGGAGGATGGATGGATGGTTGGATGAATGGTTGGATGGAGGATGGATGATGTGTTTCTGGTTAAATCATGTGAAATTGGCTCCAGAGTAGAAATCCTGTTAAAAGTATTAAGAGTATTAAGAGTATTTAAGAGTATTTAAGAGTATTTAAGAGTATTTAGTCTGCAGTTCATATCCAATAAAGGTTGAAAATAAATCACATTTTCTCCATTTACCAAAACATAAACATTCAGCAGAGTTTTAATCCAACACCTGGAGCCTGAAGGCGTCGACTTCGCTCCGGCTGACGGGACGTGAGGTCACCAAACGCACGGCATTGTGGGATTCCTTGAGGCCGAGGCTGGGCCGCCTGCGGCCTCCAGCTGAGATGGGAACATCCCCACCAGCGAGGCAGAGGAAGTGATGCGATTCCTCCCATCCCAAGGTCATCCCACGCTGCAGCCGCTCCCACAAACAGTTTCTCTACTGCAGGAGAGCGGAGAGCAAGCGATGGCCGCTGCAGTTTGGAGAAAATAACTGGTCTGAATGACTTCCTGTTATCTCCCTTCTTGCTGGTGTGTGTCGAGTATCTACAAACACACTCAGTTAGTTGAACTTTACTAAGTTCAAAATATCATTAATTACTTCCTTTAAAGGCCAAAATCAAATTTCAGACATTTTCTCAGTTTACTCTCTGATTTCTTAGTTTTTTGGTGAAAATTTGCAACTTTTACTTTTTTTTCTCAAATCTACAACGACCCTAAAACGCCATCTTAGACTTTACTGTTTCGACTGAACAAATTTATTTGAAGTAATAAGAACAGGATTACAAACAGAAAATTACAAATTAAAAGTTTGTCTGCCGTCCAAATTTCTATCTTTCTGAGTTGCTGCTGCACTTTGGATGCTGATGCATTAGAGAGTTTTTCAATTATTGTTCTATAATCAACAGTTTTTCTTTAAGACACTGAAAATAGCAAAACATTCATGTTTTTTTGTATTTTTTTATCTGAAGTGATGCACAGAAATGGCCAAAACCCTGAACAGGAAATCAATCTGTGCAGATGGACAGCGACACGGCTGGATAACTGAACAACAGAGAGTAAAGCAACGTGTGGAATCGGCACACAGGATCTCATGAGCGCAGTTTTCTCTCTGGCTTCATCACGGATCTCAACATCAGACAGACGGGAGACGGCCTGGATTATCGGGCGGCTGGCAGGCGGCGGAAATGTTTACCGCTCATTTTACAGGATCAAAACGTCCAGAGGAGAAAACGGCCCAGTAAATAAGAAATCAGATTTCAGTTGGCTCTACCTGAGCTGCACCGTGTCGCTATGGAAATGAGCACATCTAGAAATCATTTCTATGTTTTAATTCTTAACGGTCAGAGCACATCTACTGTAGATCTGAAGCATTAGAGCATTTCTGTTTTATAACTTTAATTTACATCAATATGTTCCCATAAATCTCCACATAACTTCTGACACAGACATGAACACGACTGTTTTCATCCGTCACTGACTTTATTCATAAATCCTAATATCAAATGTTGCGATCAGTCGCTCTGTTTGTAAGTAATCTTTTACTCTGACTTCATTAAATATTACTTTTTACTTTTACTTCAGTAAAAACAGATTGAAGTGGTGAAATGTTTGGGTTCTGCGTCTCTTTGCTGACGAACAGAGACATTTATGTCTTGTTGCTGGTTTTTCTCTTAATAAAATATATTATACATTTTTAAATTTAAAAGAAAACAAATTTATGTTTTTGCACAAATGATGAGAAAAACAGAACTACAAGCTATTACTGGTAACTTTAGTGTTTAAGTTCAAGTTTATTTATGTATCTATTTATTATTTTTGTCAAAAAGAAGAAAAATCAAAAACCATTCTAGTACAGAAACAGACTATATTTATTCTATTGTGGGATTTCAGTGCAATTAAAGAAATTGGGGTTAAAAACAGTCGACATGTGAAAGAAGGAAGCTGAAATCGAACTGTAAGACACCAGCTGTCCCACTGAACCACCGTCAGCCAGACACACAAACTTAACCTGGAAACACGAAGAAACCCATTTACTTTGTAATTCAGGACTTCAAAATGAAATGGCAAATGTGGCTCCCTAGGAAATGGGATCGATATTTGAATCAGATGAAGAATCACTTCAATCCTCGCTGGGACGATGCGCCCGGATTGGTCTATGTGTCATCGATGGCCGACGGACGGCGAACACGGTTACACAGATACGGAGCGACTGCAGGATCAGAAACATGCATCATTTATCCAACTAAATGAAACTACAAAACACGCTGCAGTTTTCTGCCTCCTGCAGCAAAGAAAACGAGACAAAAACAGATAAAACACAAAGTCAAATATTCAGAAAATGGAAGAAAATTACAATCAAGTAAGAGTAATAATATTTTTATTCAAGAGTAAAAAAGTATTGATGAAAAGTTTAATTATGTACTGAGTAACTGGTCAAATTATCATTTAATATTTAAAAATTACATCATCAGATGGACAAAAACATAAAGTTAAGTGGAAATTTTGGTATATTAAGAACCTAAATGGCAATAATTCATAGAAGTAACAAAGAATAACCAATTTCTTTTACAGAACAAGTTCAGAAACTCTTATTAGAGTAAAAGTTTTGGATTTTCTTCCCACTGATTGAAAAACAAACATGTTTTATATCCACCAGATTCAAACCTGCAGCTTCTGTTAAAGTCTTTATTAAAGTCTTTAGTGAAATAAACTGATTTGAAAAAAAATATTTTCTTTTTCATTAATTATATGAATTATTGTCATTTTGGTCCTTAAAATATACACATTTCCACTTAACTTTATATTTTGGTTTGTCTGTTTATGTAACTTTTAAATAATAATGATTGATCATTTGATCAGTTACTCAGTATTTTAGGAAACTTTTTTCTTTTCCTTGAGTAAAAATATGTAAAACCTGAAATATCTCTACTTCAGTTTGAAAAGTCTGAGGAAGTGAAGCGTGAGGTCAATCAGACCTTCAGAGAGACGGACCGTCTGACTCTTCCCTCCAATTACCCCGGCCTGCCCCCAGGGGTATTTAGCTCTAATTACTGCCCCCTGGTGGAAAGGCCAATCACTGCAGGTTAATTGTTTGATCTCTGCCATATGTCCAGCCTGCCGCCATGTTGATCCAGCTGCTCCAGTCCAACCATCAAACTTTACTCACAAACCAAAACCTGATCACTGCTTTTCAAAATGGCCGACTTACCTTTTTCCATCTTTTAAATCAAACGTAAAGAAAAATTACGTATTTTAAATCAGCTAGAATGTTAGAAATTCTTCTGCCTTATAATTAACCATTAAGCTACTTTTATTTCTTCTGCTTCGGGCAAAGTGAGAGTGTCTGCTGCTTTCAGGTGAATTAGAGAGTTTAATAAAAAACCTGGTTCAGGTGGAAACGGCTGACAGGAGGAGAAACCAGGAGCTGGAAGACAGTCAGAAAGATCATGTAAAACTGTCC
This sequence comes from Brachyrhaphis roseni, assembly GCA_903066815.1. Taxonomy (NCBI): domain Eukaryota; kingdom Metazoa; phylum Chordata; class Actinopteri; order Cyprinodontiformes; family Poeciliidae; genus Brachyrhaphis; species Brachyrhaphis roseni. Next base: position 6,073 of record CAEFZY010015339.1, read on the forward strand.
TTCCTCTGTCCTGCCCAAATAAAAACCAACAAATCAATCTGAAAAAGTTTAACTGTCTGATAACATAAATATACAAAACCTTTTTTATGGTTTGCATCTACAAAAATCAGACTATTTTGTTATGTGAATATCAAGTTTATTTATATTTCACTTTAAAAACAAAACTGTACAAACATTGCTGGGTTGTTTGTACAGTTCTGTACATTTTGTTGATTTAAATCACATTTTACATTTTTAACAACGGCAGAAAAGTTTGTTTTAAAGGGGCGGTGTTTATGTACCCGAATAGACTTTTTAACCAAATACCTTTTTACTCTTACTTGAGTAATTTACCTCTGATTATCTTTAAATGGTTCTGAATTTGTAGATTTGGTTTTTGTAAGTTTTTCTGTATGATCTTTATTTTTCCACAGCCATTCTCCTCATGTGTCAGTTAGTTTGGCTTTATTTGCTCTAAATGGGACTGTTTATACATTATCTGCAAATAAGACTTGTCTACATTTGTCATCATGGAAGATCAGATCAAAACTGCTATTTCTGTTTTGCATGTACAGAAAATAAATGATTATTTAGTCATAATTCATGTTATGAATATTGACAATCATTGTATAAGTGTGAATGCTGCTTTCTAGAAATAAGTCATTATTTTGACCTCATGAACATTTTCTTGCAGGATTTTCAGTGGAGAAATGATGAACATATTTCAGGAAATTACGTAAATTGGACTCTGTTCACTGGAGAATAAATGGAAACAAATATCTTCTATAAATGTCAAAAACCTTAAAAATACATTTTGTTTTGAAGGTTATTCCTCTGTTTAGAGCACAGAAGATGAGTGTGTCCTTGTCTGACTGTGTTGTTGTTTAAAAGGGTCAATCAGGTGATTTAAGAAACGGCTCACACACACACACACACACACACACACACACGGTGCTCTCAAACAGGAATCCAAATGGCGCTCCCTTGATGGAAAACAGCACATCCAGGGGAAAAGGACAGATATTACACGGATCATTAGTCTCAAATATAAGAAAGGGAGCATCGCCGCAGCCTAATGACGCTTTGATAAGCCCTGTTCTGGAAGCAAACATAATCTGTTGACTTTCAATTCTTTTGTCACACCACCAATGATAGTTGAGGCAGAATGAAGCATTCTGCAGTAAATGGGCTGCTGTCATGCAGAGCAGCAGAATGTGGGACCGTCTTGAAAAGATAAAAGGAGCTCATGGAGGGAAACGTATAAATATCTGTTTTTTTAGCATTTTCAGCCGAGTGTTTACAGCTGCTTCTCATCAGGGCCGACATAAAACGCCTGCTGTCTGCCGCCGATCCATTAGCCGTGAATCATAACAGCGGCTGACGGCGGCAGCAGTTCTCACCTGTCAGGAACCAAAGACAACTACATATTACTGCTACATTACAGCGACACCCAGCAATCCTCGCCTGCTTAGGAGGTAAAAACTGATATCGGTGATGACTGACTGCATGGGAAGAGAAGTGCATTACCTGTTAACTAAAATGATTTTCTGTCCTCGTCTCATGATGGGAAACGACCCATAAATTCAGCCGCTTCACGTTCATAGAGTCGATATGTTACCTTATTCTGAAACCTGATTCTTACTAGAAAAAATAAAATAATGAAGATAAACATTTTCCAACAACTGTTTAGAAAAAACACGTCATATTTCCTGCACCTCCATCCGTTAGCGCCTGCAGTTGTACGAGCCTTGACATTTAGCTGGAGCAAAAACAAAAGATAAATAAAATTATTGGATTTTTTATTGTCTAATTAACAGAATTGTGGAGAAAAAAAGGTATTTTGAACGTGTGAGGCTGTTGGAGTCGGCATGTGTCCGTCTTAAACCTTATTGGTCAGTTTATGTTTGTTTCTTTGGCAGCTTTTTCTGTAAATTAAAAATGAATGAGTGGAGTTTGAATCCTCTCGTAGCTCTAATGCTGCGTTCACACCAAACATTTTGTGTTCAGTTTCTATTGAACAAACAACGGGAGCTCCAGGTCACTCTGATGTTTGCGTGTTTTAGTAAAGTCAGTTGCATCCAAGACGTCAGAAAGGAGTTCATGTTTGGACAGATTGAGCCCGAACTCTAACCCAACTGGAAAAAGTCCTCCAGTCGGATGTTGGAATGGACCAGATGTGACTTGTGGACAAACACATTCAAAACACACAATCATTTCCATTGTGTAAATCAATAGGAATGATGTTATTGGTAGAAATGTTCAGGTCCACACCAATAGAGATGATTTCCTGTCTTCAATATTTAGTAGAATCTTTTTTTAAAGTAGATTAGATCCACTGTTTGTGTGCTTTAGGTTTTGTGCGTTGGAGTGGGTTGTGCTCTTGTGGGTCAGGTGCAGTGATAGTTCCTGCAGGCTCCTGCTTCCATCCAAAGTCAAATTATTTGCACTGGACTTCCTGAGTTAACCTGTATTATGCTGTTTGCACCCCGAGGCGTCCTGTCAAAAAAAACAGCCTGACGACAACCTGACAACTCCATCCATCTCTTCTACCCACCGGAGAGAGCAGATCTGATATGGCAATCAATAACATTTCACAATTAGTTTCCCCTCTGAATGCAGGTTGGAGGGGGTTCTGTTGGGTCCTGCTGGGTCCCTGGCACAGCTGGACGGAGTGGAAATGCAGCCAGATGTCCTGACATTAGCCAAAGTCTCTGGAGAGCTGCTGACATTTCCATATGACCACCGAAAAGACGGAGAGGCGTGTGACACAATTCAAGTGCAATGTTTAGTTTTTCACCTCTGCAGGACGGTCCAGACGCGGCGGCTGGATCCGTATCAAGCTGTAAAAATAGATAAACGTCATTCATCACTGACGATTCTGGACGTTAACCCTGACCAACAGGGCTTAACGGCACAGAGCATACAATTCCCAGCATGCTCTGTGTCATCTGGACGCCCTCAACAACCTGCCAAGGCTGCAGAGAGGTGATTGAAATCAGTTTCCTCGCTGTGATTATGTCTTTATGTGAGGAAACGGATTAGATCAGGAACAATATGAAGGACAAAAAGATATAGATATATAAACAAAGACATATTTCATAAATCCTGGTGATTTATTAATCTAAGCAGGTGACAGAAGCAAAATATGACCTGTCATTCACGAATGATAAAATGTTCCCCATTTGAGTGTGTAGCCAAGGGCATGTGGAGGCTGCTGGAAAGAAAAGACAGATTAAAACCCTCCATCAACAGCACTTTGATAGATTAGGCCAAACATCCCAGCATGATCATATTTTCATTTTATAGTGACTTTAAATGTAGTCTGAAAGTTTAACTATTAAAATCCATCTCTGGTGAGAAATATCTTCCAACAATTTGGTCCTAAATTCACTGAATTCGATTGGAAACAAGAACTGTAACATTTGTTACATTTTCATCTGCTGCGGTTCGTTTTCTCACTGGACTAATTGAAAAGCCTGTTCCCCTCGTGGCCTGTGGGGGCGCTGCAGCAAGGAATCAACACCCTCTGAAGAAGACGCAGAGTTCAACTTCCTTCTTCACCAAATGGAAACAAAAATGGAGGCGTCAGATTTTGGCGGTTGGAGGATTTCTCCATCGACATAAATTACTGGTTTGGTTTCACCTATTAGCCGCTAACGCTAGCGACGCTCCTGCAGCCATTACTGTGTATTATTACTGTGCATTATTTATACCCACAAAACCAGACTGTCCCAATGCAGGATGAGCAGAAATCTGTCACAAAATGTTTGCAGTGCCCTGGTTTCTTACCATATTTCTATAAAATATGGCTGAAATTAAAGCTGAAACTTGTAAAATACGTTTTCTCCCTGGATATAAATCTATAAACAGTTTGGTTTCTGTCAAGATGAAAGAGAGGACTAAACAAATATATCTTTTATAATGGTCAATAACTAATTTTACATAACTGCCACTGTTAAAACTTGTTAGTTTAGAAAACCACCGTTCCAAAACGATAGTGTTGAATATCGTCACAAACAAGGAAATTATTCCAGTTTTTTCTTATTTACTGAAGGTTTAAAAACCACAGCAAAGGGAAAACAACAACTTTAAAACACTAATGTTCTGCTTTTCCTCGCTTTCCTCTACATGCAGACCCGTTGCCATGGCAACCGACAACACCTCCGCTAATGCTCTGCGCTACAGTTAGCTTCCTGCTTTTGGAGCCGTTTCCGGTCCGCTTGGCGTTCATACGGCATTCGAAGTGGGTCAGAGTTCAGTTCAACAGAACCCAGACCGAGGTTTTTAGGTGAACCAGAGTTTGATTTTTTGGTTTGATTAGAGTTCGATTCACATTTCCCCAAACGAACCTTCCAGAAAAATGAACTACAGTTTGATTAAAACGGACCGAACAGGGCGGATGTGAACGCTCCCTTTGATAACCCAACTCTTCTGTCCTTTAGTTATTATCACTGGAAACTGAAGAGAAACCTGCATTTATTTCATCTGTTTCAGTTAGTAAACTCACTTCTAACATCATCCAAATGCTTATCTAGCACACATACAAAAAATAAAAAACAATTTTCCCGTTTTTGTTTCGAGAAATTATTAATGTTCCTTCAGACTTTTAAAATCCTGGGAGAATGGCAAATAAATATTCAATTTCCCCAGAGGGTATTGGAAAAAAAGACAACACAAGCAAGTTGTTCAGTTATTCTGCACAGGAGTGAAAATGCATTAACTCAGCATATTAAAAACCTAAACAAATAAGGAGAGATATTCCTTTTTAATAAATGAGGCTTCAGCAATGAGAAAACTGATGAAAAAGAGGTTTCTTTTTCTTAAAGCAAAGACGATATTTTATGCAGAAGGAAGAATATGCTGCTTTCTAAAGCCTAATAAAGTAAAATTATGCTTAGCTCTTGAACTTGTTACAACCACAAACTGCAAACTGTTTTATTTGGATTGTACAATAAAGAAAAACCCAGAGAAAAGTGGAAATGTGAAGGAAAATAATACAAGGTTTCTATATGAGAGTTATGCTTTTACAGTAAAAAGATTTTATTCTTTTCTCTGCAAAATCTCATAAAATTGGACAGATTTAAAGTTTTCTCATCTTTATTTTGTTTCCAACAGAACTTAAAGTTTTTTTCTTAACTGTCCTTAAACATCAGTTTCCAGAACTTTTTCTCGGTTGCATATTCTAAAAAGGAAAACGATGTGTTTATATGAAAATGGCTTCTCATATCAATTACAGCTATAAATAAACGACTTTATAAACCTGACAAACTTTACAACTAAGTTCAGACCTTAAATATGAATACGTTTTTATAATTTTATTATAAAAACGTATTTATACGTTTTTATAATAACGTATAAATAGGTTATTATACACGTATAGCAGTTTATTATACTGCTACCAGTATAATAAACTGGTAGCAGTATATTATAAAAACTGCTACCAAAACATTAAAATGTCATAATGAAAAATGATTGGACTAAGCTGTTATCTGCTTTACATATGTTCATTAAAAGCAACTTAATAATGATCATATGAGTCTGGAATAAAACAAAATGTTAATATTTTCAGAGTTTAGGTGAGAATTTTGCAGCTTTTTCATCATTACTATGAACTTCTTGGCTGCTTCTCTAAACACCAAAAAAAGTTTCCAAAAAAATTATACTCATGATACAATTACTTGAATAAAAGTAATAAGTACAGCATAGTGAAAATACTCCTGAAAGTATTTTTTTTCAGAAGTTACTTAAATAAATGTAAGTAGTTACAACCCAACTCATAAGTTATGAAGCTTCATGCAGCAAATGGCTGAACCAGATTTTCTTAAAAGTGGATTTTCAGACGTTGTTTATTTGGTTTTTCACATAAAATCTCTGTAAAACACATAAAAAATGTGATTTTATTGTGAAAATGTTGAATGCTTTATAAGGAACTTATGATAAAAATGTACACACATTTCCTTTTCAGGGTCTCTTTAGAGAAACTGTAAAGAAACATAAATAAATGTGAAATATAAGTCAGTTTAACTGAACAGCGTTTATCATCGACCTCGTTGTGTTTGAAGGTTACAGACAGAAACATCAGCAACGTTTGCAGCCATTAAGTCAGAGTTCAACTCTGATCATGACAAATGATGATGTTTTCATGTGAGCCCACCAATTGGACATCAATAAAGTCTAATGGCATGTCAGACATATTAATAGATTACAGTGCAGAGCTCATAAAAACACAATATCCCATCAGGCCTACAGGCTCTAACGATCCTAACGAGTCGAGTCGCTGTGGGTCGGATGGATCTCAGCTGAGATGAAGCTGCCAGAGTCCAAACTGTCGGCCAGAAGGGCTGAAATTATTCAGTCGAAAGAACTTCAGGGCCACAAATATTATTTCATGCATTTTCAGGTCACATTATGTCATTTTATAACACAATCCAGTAATTATTTCACCTTCAGTTATTATAAAAAATACTATATATCAAATGTATTAAAGGGTCTCTGTCTCTTTAAGAAGCTCCTACTGTGAGACTCCGCCTACAGGAAGTCATCACAACCTAAATACTGCCCCCTTTAAAACAAACATTTTCTGCCTTTTTTTAATTTTATCTGCTCAGTTATAAACTAAAAATGTAAAATTTTATTTAAATCAATTTTTGTTGAAAAATGGAATCGTTGTAGATGCAAAACACCAAAAAGGTTTTTGAACAGTTTGTGTTATTATTACCAGACAGTTTCAAACATTTAGAGGCTGACAGTTTTCTTATTTGGGCTGTAGATGATTTTGTGTTTGAGTGAAAGTGGGTCGAAGTTTGTGGTTCTAGTTTCTCCAAAAGCTAAGATGAAGGCAGAACATTGATAATCGTCATTTATCTATAAAAAATAAAGTATGGAAAACACCTACACCTGTGCCAGTGACGTGCAGTCAGAGGAGGCAAAGGCTGAGCCTCACCTGTCATAATGGAAAAATATGATAAATTATTTACCTTGCTAGTTTCACCCTGTGGTTTGTACTGTATTTATTTTTTATTTAGCTTAACCAATTTTGATTATTTTTCTTCAAAATAGCTTAATTTTCGTGGTCTGCATTTATATATCTGATTATGATTAAGTCAGTACCTCACCAGCTGTGAACCAGATTTACTCCTTTCTAGAATTGAGGGAACAACACAAAATCCTCTGCAGGGCCGTAAATGGCCCCCGGGCCTCAGTTTGGACCCCCCAGCTTATAGCAGATCAGTGAGTGTTTATAAGAAGTGAATGTACTGACAGATATGAGCAGCAGTGTGCAATATTTCTTGTGACATAATTAAAAATAGCTGCTTGCTAAAGCCGCCTCAGCATTGAAGGTTTTGACGTTTCGGGTTTTAAATCTGCTTTCTGCTTACTTGACAGTAAATTTCACTATTTGAAGAACAAAATCCTGTTTCTAAATTTAGCAGCTCTTGATATGTCCTGACTGCTCTGCCATTATTTTATGGCTGTTTACAGTAACATGGTTCATGAATACAGATCTCTCACTCTGCCTTTTTAAATTCAGGTCAAATGTAACATGAAGTAAAACTACAGATTTTCTTTCACATTTATGTAAATCCTTTTCTCACTGTGTATTAAACTTTCTTTTCTGAGATGTTTCTCTCATGACTGTTGAACCTAAATATCCACTATACATAATAAAATGACAGTCAATAAAAACACAGTAACTGTCGAGTAAGAAGCAGATAATTATCAGCTTTGAGGTTCTGCTTTCATTCCTCCTGCATATATTTGATATTCTCCTTTTTGTTTGACGTAATATTTAAATTACAGCTTTTGTCCATACAATTCAACATTTTTATTATGTTATATGAAAAATAAAACATATCAATCAATAGAGCAAGTTTATTTGTGTAGCACATTTCTCAGTGAAGGATTGTACCGGGTGATGTAGAACTAGATGATGTAGAACTAGATGATGTAGAACTAGGTTATGTAGAACTAGATGATGTAGAACTAGATGATGTAGAACTAGGTTATGTAGAACTAGATGATGTAGAACTAGATGAT
>CAEFZY010015344.1:0-69272 GCA_903066815.1 Brachyrhaphis roseni
TTTTTTTTTTTCTTTTTTTTTTTTTTGGGTGTGGGGTTTGGTTTTTTTTGTTTTTTTTTTTTTTTTGTTTTGGGGGGGGGGGGGGGGGGTGGCAGGAGGGACGGCGTTGTGTTAATTTTTGTTGCAGTTTTCATGTTCTTTTCTTGTATGTCTGTATAACAGAAAATTCTAATAAAAATATTTTGAAAAAAAATATATATATATATTTTATTGTATAAATAAAAAGAGCCTCTGATAGGTTAGGCTAAACAGAAATTAGAACAATTATTATGTTTTTAATATAGAAAAGGGATGGGATTAGATTATATATTATACATTATTTTAGTCCCTAAAATAATGTAAATATATTATTTCCTTATAAATGTTTTGTTCGCTGTTGTATTACTGTATGTTTGGCTAAAATTACTTGTTACATGCTTGAGTGGTAAAAGTCAGATTCATAAATAAAAGTGAAAAAAAAATTATGGTAAAAAGAATTCATTAAAATATGTTTGTGCCTTTTTGACTGGTGTTTGTGTTGCTTTGGTATTTATTCATCTCCCTGAAATCTATCCATCCACTCATTTTCTATAGCCGCTTTATTCTGCTCAGAGTCAGATGGGAGCAATCTTCAGTCTGTAGCCATGCCAAATGGGCAAAGTCACTGAGGAAATGTAGAAAAAGAAGAAAAAGATATGAGAAAAAAGATTGTTTTCTGAATTTTTAAAGGAACTGCACGTCTGGCCTTTCAGTTTCCAACAACTGCACAATTAACATAAAAACACTTTTGAATTTTATCCTATAGAGGATGACATTTGTTAGCTAAGTTAAGCCAGAATATACCAAATATTTACATAGAAATAAATATCCATAGTGAAAAGTGTGTCTTATGATGACATTGCTGAAATTCTTGCTACATTTTTGAAGTATTTTTGTCACATTTAATATCCTCCAGTTCTTAATAGTACGTGTATACTGGGATCAATAGTGGGGATACAATATCTTGTTTTTAATTTAATGTCTTTGTTTATTTCTAAGTACTTGCTGTGTGGATCAAAATGCAGATTAAGCCCTTGGTGTCCATTGCAGTTTCGAGCATCAGGAATCCTGAGGTAGTGAATTTTTATGAGTGCAGACAGTGTAAGCACAGAATTGGGTCATAGTGGTGATATTCCAGTCAAAGCTACTTCAATGTTTTCAACTGTGCACACATGCAGCATATGAGAGCTGCAGAATTTATGCAAACGTTTTTTTTTCGCCTTGTTTACGCTACAAAAACACAAAATCCTACCTGGTATTTTTGTCTAGTTTCTAGTGGAAATATCTTATTACACTTGAAATAAGACAAAACTAGCTTGCAAGTACATTTTCAGCAAGATAAAGGAGCTTGTTTTAAGTCAATAATTCCATAATATTGATGAAAATTTTCTAGTTCCACTGACATATCATTTCACTCAAAACATGGGAAATTCACCTTGTGATAAGTCAAGTAACCTGCTAATGGAACAAGTACTTTTAGATCAATATTAAGGAATTATTGACTGAAGACAAGCTCCTACATCTAGATGAAGAATTACTTATAAATTAGTTGTCTTATTTCAAGTTTACTAAGATATTTCCATTAGAAACTAGACAAAAATACTTGGTAAGAATGAGTGTTTTTGCAGTGTAGACAATTGCCCTTTTTTTTTTTTTTGCGCTGCACTGTATTTGTGTGTTATTGGGCTCTAAATATTTCACCATATTCTCATTTGTTTTTTCTAACTCCAAGCTGGATAATCTTGAATGCCTAATGGATTTAAGCACAGCAGGTATATCTGTAAAATAAGGGAAGGTGTGGCTTAAGGAGGTCAACACCTCATATCAAGGTGTGCATAATTATTCTTTAAGCAAAATGAAGCCAGAAAATGCTACTAAATGTTTAGTAGCATAAATCTGGAAATTGTAGGTTTTATTATTTTTTTTCCCCCATTTTTGACACTAGATGTATTGATCACTGTCAGAATGTGGTGCCACAGCAAAAGATATTCTCTGCTGTACACCCGCCTGCAAAACAAGCTCTGTCAGTCAGACTACGGCTAACAAAGACGGCGGGAGGGAAGAAGAAGAGGAGGGGAGGCTGGTGAAGAACAGCAGGCAAAAACAGAGGAAATGCGAATCCATCTTGGCAACTGTTTATATCTGGGTCTGGGCGTCGTGTTTGACCACTCAAGCAGGTCGGCGTGCGTGTGTGACGGCTTTGCAGAGAGCACAACTCTGCTGGGCAGACGACTGGGTGTTGGGTTGGGTTTGGGGGGGTTTGAGCTGCTCGATGCTGTTTTGTAAGAATGATTAATGACCAAGTCTTTGGCTTGGAGCTCTGTGAAGCTGTTGTAGCCATGAAAGCCTGATCCGCTTCCATTTAACGTGCTGAGAGATCGAAAATGCTGACAAATTAGGTGTTGCCTCCTCCGGTGCGTACTGTAAGTTGGCCGACGACGTGCCACATTGTGAAAAACGAGGAAGGAAAAACACGTCATGAGCCTGGCTCAGTCAGAAACACGTCAGACGGACAGCATGTGGTTTGTTTTTTTGTGATAGCGGCGTCTCATTTTTTTTGCTTCGTGAATATTTAAAGTGGCTTAGGTAAAAAGTCAAGGAGAGGTTTTCCTGGCCTACTTTTTCTTTTCAGAACTTGCCAGATCCCATTCAGTTCATTCTGCAGCTCACTAATGCTTGCTGACTGTGTGCTTCTCTGCAACTCTTTGTCAGCATTGTCCTACTTTCTTTGTTTATTTCAGCAGCTGTTTACCTACATAATCGTTCATTCAATAATTTACCCACATAATAAACCCATTATCTCTTTCTACTACATCTCTTTCTACTAGGAAATTACTATAACTACCCCTGTCTCACAAACATAACTTATTTTTTTAGGGGAAATAAAATTATCTTCTCTAAGAACAGTGACACTTAGAGACAAATCTTAGAGAAATCTCCTTAGAAAACATATTTTATTAGCTTATTTAATTGAGTTGATTCAAAGCAACCCACTGTAGGTTCAAAGTGGAAAAACTCAGAGCTGACCTTGTCAAAGTTTGGACCTGAATCAAATTATTTTTCTAAAAAGCTTGCCATTATTTTGGTATTAGAAAAGCTTATCTATTTACCGAGTCGATACTTGTTGTAAATGTCTGAGAAAACACTGTTTCTCTCTTTAGAGAGCAGACAGATTAAGATTTTTAAGCATTTAGAAACCTCCTCTTCCTGTCATAAAACCAGCCCAGAAGCTTGTGTTGTGACAGCTCAACTGTGATGTGAAATTAGTAAACTGGCATCAGCTGAAGTAGGAAGGAGTCCAAAACAAATTTTCCCTAAGGGGAGGTAATAAAGTACAGGATTGCTAAAAAAAATTAAAAAAAATTAGAACTCCCAAGTAGATGTTCATAACTTTTAAAAAGTAATGCTTACATCAACAGCTTGTTTCATTGAATTCATGCATGTAGAGCCTGTTTGATGTCACCACAAAGTGTTTCAGTGAGATCAGGATTTGGGTTTTTGATTTGACTGTTCCATTATTTCCATCCTTGGTGGATTTACTGGTATTTTTTTGGGGTTCTTGTTATGTTGCTAGGCCCAGCTCTGCTTCAGGTTTTAATTTGGTTCAAATAATGCCATATTTTGTTTCTGAAAAACAGTGAAAATCATAGAGAATTATATGATGGTGAACTAGCTAAGTGCTGCTACAACAAAGTATCCCCAAACCATAATCCTTCCACCTCCATGCTTGCAAATTTCTGCTGGCTAGTCTGAAGGAGTAGAGTGGGGGTGGACCTTCTCTGTGAGGCGGACGCTTATAGATCAGGTCCACCCAGGCATTTTGCCCAGCTGAATGGTTACCATGGGAGATTAAAGAATTTCTCAAACATGCATGAAAGTATCAAAGCAACACTCCAGGTATGTTTTTCATGAGCGAATAATATTATAACGTAATTTAAAGCACAGAAAAGGCGATTTTACATAATGCTTCCCCTTTAAGCTTGCTCAGTTTGCTACTTATAGCTTTAGAAACAAAAAAAAAATCACAACAGGGTTAAATATGGGTTATTAGATGAATGTCTAAAAATGACATTTCAAAAGAGCTTCTCTTGACAAACCACACTAGGCCCGACACAATTAAAACTCAACAGTAACAGCATGAGGTGTCTTTAAAGGGAATACAATCATATTTACATGATTGGCTTGATCCTGCCGCTTAGTTCCTCTGCTGGAAAGAGGCTGTTGCAGCTTCTTCATCAGTCCAGGAAACTGGAAGAATTTACTGCTTGAATTTAAATTCTGCTGGAACGATGTAATTAAAGTGCTGCTGTTTAATTACAACATTATTGGCCACATCTGCTCCCGGCAGCAGGACACTCAGAAAACTTTAACATCTCAGCGTAGGGTAACTTCTTAAAAAAATAATACTACAGGATTCAATAACAGCAATGACACAGTTTGGATGATAAGGTCAGTGACCGTTACGTAGCTTTTAAAGACAGAGACACTTATTTCTAAACATAATATTTAAAAAAAGAATGCTGATCTGAGAAGTAGAGTGCCTGTGCCCCTTGAAATCTTTAATATTATGTCATGCTGTAACCTATATGTGTTTTATTAGGAATGCATTTTTTAGAAATGGAGAGAAAAGAATCGATTTTATGAATAAAATTTGGAAACGGGAGACATGTTTGTTGAGTCACTACATCGTAGACCCTCTGAGTCTTTAGGGGCATATCTTCATCAGATTTGCAGTTTCCGAGGACTGCAGCGAGAGTTAATTATTGTGAAAAGCAGTGGCTTTGTCTGTGTTGAGCTTGAAATTGGGTTTCTGACTCTTTAAAAAAAAACTCCAAATGAAAATTGAAAATAGCAAAACAGATTGCTTTTTTTTCTCATTTTCATTTGGCCTTTTTGAAGTATGATCTGTGATGATCTAATTAAATACATTTTATAGACCGAATCACATCAACCCATCTAAAATGTCATAATTAATTTGCAGAGTCCTTTCATTCAGTATTACTCAACCAAATGTGTTTTGAGGAGGCGAGGTTCTTGGATTTGAAAAATGACAACCTTGAAGCATGTATTTTACAAAGTTTTCATTAAATCCAAACCCAAATTTCCGTATTAGAATTAATTTTTCAATTGGTCTGATGGAGTATCCTTATGTTAAATGTAATTTTTTTTCTATTGGTTAGAAGCAGATAATCTTAATTAACAGAAATAATAATTACGTGTTTGTATTTCACTGAAAGAGACAAACCTTTCAATAAAAAAATTGTTGAATTTGAACGATAGAATTCATTTTTATTTTTTGTGGATTTAAATGTAGCGCTTTGTATAATTTCAGCTACTCCTAAAATGGCTTCTGAGTGTTGCTGTGTTTGTTTTTACCTGCAGACTATCGGCCCTAAGGAGGGCTGGCAGGTGTACAGCTCAGCCCAGGATGCTGACGGCCGCTGCATCTGCACTGTGGTCGCGCCGGAACAGAGCCTGTGCTCCAGAGATGCCAAAAGCAGACAGCTTCGACAGCTGCTGGAGAAGGTAAGCACGGTTGCAAAAGGGATGTTTACCTCCCCCAGTGCGCCACGCACAAGCACACATACGGAAGCCTGAAATCCCTGCAACCTTTTGTTTGTTAGCATTCCTATTTGTTGCAGTATATTGCGCACATTTAGAATAACTTTTTTCATTTCCATGGCCACGACAAAGCCATGAAGATGTCTACTTGGAGGTTTTTAGTTATTTAGTCTTGGCTTTCCAATGACGTCAAACACATGGAAATAATTTTAAAAAGTTGTTCTTTACGGGCGTGCCGTGGTGACGTAGAGGATAGCGCGACCCACATTTGGAGGCCTTGAGTCCTCGACGCGGCCGTCGCGGGTTCGAGACCCGACGATATTTGCCGCACGTCTTTCCCCCTCTCATTGCCCCCTTCCTGTCAGCCTACTGTCATATGAGGGACACTAGAGCCCACAAAAAGCCCCCTGGTGGGGAAAAAAAAAAAAAGTTGTTCTTTACTACCAAGTATTATGTCCATTAAAAACATTTAGGGCTATTTGTCATTTAGAAAAGCGATTAAAGAAAAGTATGCTTGAGTTGCTTTAGCAGAAACAAAAAATCTTTTTCAGCACCATTATAAAATATAAAAGTAATCCACCAATTTCTGTCAATTGTATTTATTTATAGTATTTAATTAATTTAATAATTCTTAATTAAATAAAAATAACAGTAGTTGTAAGCAGAGCATCATAAGCAAACAGATTCCTAAAAACCAAAGAACAGTTCTCACTAACTGAGTCGAGTCCTACCACTAACCACATAGAGCCGTTCAAAGGAATCCAATCCCTCGTGAACATCAGTAGCTATGACGTACCTTCCTCTGGTCATATAATATTCCTGGAGTTGTTTTCTTTCCACCAGTTTCTGCAGCTTTTCTTTTGAGTGACCCGGTTTTAAGCCAGTTTTCAATTATTATTTTTAACACAATCCTTTTTTAAGCTAGCTGTAGTAGTACCTCGTGGACACTAGGGGGCGACCACGGACCACCAGTGATCTGTGGACTTCAGTTTGAGACAGACTGCTCTAACTGTATAGCCAGAGCTACAGTGGAAAAGTTTAGATTAAATCATATTTATATTCTACAGTGGCCTAGTCAAAGCCCCTACATAGATCCAATTGAAATGGTGTTGGAAGACATGGAAGTTTGATGTCAAGTGTGACTGAACTTAAGAAATTCTGCGAATAGTGGCCAGAACTTTCAGCCTTGGGAAGTGCAAAACCGTCAGACTTAACACAAAACACTTTCAGCTGTAATTGCACTGACTATTGACGCAGAGGCACTGAATGTAATTGCATGCCACGCTTTTTAAAAATGTAATTTAAAAAAAAAGAAAAAAAACATTTTTCTTCCACTGAACAAATATGTTTTTATTTTAAATTTTAGTTTGTGGTTGTACCTCAAGGAAAGGTTGTTGTTGAGCCACCAACAATGACAAAGACACTCTGAGCTACTTGATAAGTCAAGTGAGAGTGAGAGAAGAGCCCGTCCATAGAATTGGAGGGGCATTCAGTGAAACTCATTTTCAGTGCTTACAAGCAGAACGTCAACCAGTTGTCACATATTTCCTTTTGACCAAAGACTTACAGACCCTCAAGAACACATTTTTCCTTCAACACAATCTCGCTTACATCCACGGTGACACAGCTGTTTTGACCTGACGCTAATAAACTTGATAAACGGGTACAAATAGTAGAACTGAATAAAACAGCTTGTGGAAACTGTGTATCATTTCTCAGGTTGCTGTCTTTGATCCTTTCCCCTGTACCTGAAATGTGATTCATAGAGTAAACACAGCCCTCTCTACTGTTCGGTGTGTAGTGACAAACGTCCAAAAGCTAGACCCGCCATGACCCCATGTCCATTAATCACCACCTCCCACACACAACAAGCCAACGCGTGGAAAACCTGCACACCTACACATAAAGAAATAGAAAGAGGTAATGGAAAACTGGCTAGTTCCAATACTTTCAGAACATTTTAGAATCCTATAATAATCCCTAACATATGAAAACTGCTACAGATAATTAAATATATTCTCATGAATGCCTCAATTTGAAATTTTTTGAAATACTATATGCGTGTATTATGTAAGCACACTATATCCATATAGCTGTATTTTGGCTGCATACTGACTGTGGTGGTCATTTTCCACAGGCCTGACATCACAATATAATGACAGTTATCTTATGGAGAATAACACTGATTGAGTGTAAATATTAAAATTGATCTTGCAGGAATATATATATATATTAAGAAAATATACACTAATTACACTGTAAAAAAGAAAAGTCTCTTAATTACGGTAAAATACTGGCAGCTGTGGTTGCCAGTATTTTACCGTATAAATATAAATTTTACCATAAATTAGAGACTTTTTTTACAGTGTAGTGGCAGTAGTTTGCTGTCATTTGTACAATATATTGATTACATGCCATTAGCTCAGTCTGTAAACAGAGACAGTCCTGGGTCGTTGCTAACCTTGACCTTTTTCGTTTAAGGTGCAGAACATGTCTCAGTCCATTGAAGTGCTGAACCTGCGCACTCAGAGGGATTTCCAATATGTCATAAAGATGGAGAACCAGATGAAAGGCCTGAGGACCAAGTTCAGACAGGTTGAAGATGACAGGAAATCCATCATGGCTAAGAATTTTCAGGTACTCCAAAGCACTTTGTTATCACAGCGGTTTGTTTAAACCCCTGGGTTTACTTCACTTAGTTGCCTGGGTTGATTGTATTTCATTCTGATCTCACTTCAGACCCTTTTTTTCCACTATAAGTAGAAGAGATGGGTTTTGTTGGCTCTAGTGGCCTTTATTTGACAGTTGCTAGACAGGAAAGTGTGTTGTGAGAGAAAGGAAGACATGCAGCAAAGGTCATCAGGCTGGGACGCAAACCTGTCGCGGCCACATGAAGGACTAAGGCCTCTCTCGACTTCAGTTGTGCTTCAGGCCTGTTCCACCGCCGCACTCCAGAAAAGAGACTCTACCCACTTTTTACACTGAATTTAAAGCACTTTGGAGTCCTTGGCCTCAAGATTTCCTGCTTAGACTTTTTTGTGTCCAATTTTGACCCAAAATCAGTCAAGATGAGCCATTGCCAATACAAAACCCCAATGTTGAACCATATTAAAGACGCAGGATCATCTGTTTTTTAGGCATATGGTGCAATTTTATAGCATAATCAAGTGACTATCTTAACTTAAGTTGTTATAAAATTACTCTATATATCAAATATAACATTAAAAAAATTACTTTGCTCTGTTGCTTTAAAAAAAACTCCTGCTCTTTCTTTTTTCAGAAAGAGCAGGAGTTTTTTTGCTGGCTAGTCTGAAGGAGCTGAGTCTGGGAATTGTGGGGGAAGGCTGCTCTGTTAGGCGGAAGTAGCTCCAAGGCCACTAAGGTAAGGAGGAGCTTTGACCTTGAAGGCAGGGATAGGTCATGATGTAGCCAAAAAATGTCAATTTTACATAATATTACCCTTTCAAAATAAAGTTGAAATGAATGGCATTTCAACTTTAAAACTGTTTTAAAGCCACTCTAAAACACAGTGGTTTTAAAGTGCAGTAAAATCACAAACTGCATTTCAAGAGTATCATTTGATATAGATTGCTATTATAATTATTATTTTATCCCTCATAACTCAATGATTTCGGGACAGTGTATGTTTTTCTTCACAGCAAGAGATGTTTTTCTCTTGCTAACCCATGCTAGCTGCTAACAACGTTCAATCTTTTGTAAGGAAAACACATTTTTTAACAGTGCTAAATCTGAAACAGCAGCTTTATCCTGGTTCACTCAGCACATGCAACTGTAGTCTATCAAAAACTGCCATCTCACTCCTGCTGACAATATTTTCATGTGAAGCAGTTTACCTTGGCACTTTGCTAATTCTAAAGTGTTTGAATTAGCAAACACTGTATTTTGATATTACTCATTGATAAGTGCCCCCATAAAATAGAGTGGTAAAAGCCAATTTCATTAGTTCAATTGTTTTGCTTTCATGTTTGTAACATTTCATCACCGGTTTTTCAGATGTGCTCTGGGCAGCTCGTGGGAAGAGGTGGGTGGAGTGGCCCAAAATGCATTTGTACTCAAGTAGAGGTAAATGACTCATCTAAAAACTTATTTGGTTAAAAGGGCTACTTAATATCTTGTAACATCTGATTTAATTTGTGAAAATAAGGTAATCAAAAACAAAAATATAAACTTACGTAAAAAAGAGAACATCATGATAAAACAACAAATTCAAGCTAAAATAAACTCATTTCCAACTATTTTTCTTCCCAACATGAAGCTCTGTAAATCCATTCTTACAGCAGGTGATAAAAATACGGAAGAACAGGACAAAATTCTTCCTGTGGTGTTATCTTGTTTTTACTTTGTATTCATTTGACCTCCAAATGGAACAGCAGACTCAGCAGAGCGAAAATTACATGAGGACAATGAAGCATGTGAACAAACAAGAAGTCTCACTTAAACACAAACTGTGTGTGTGTTTCTGTGCCTGGTGCATCTTTGGTTAAACTTTCTTGCACTAGGATAGGCAGAAAGTGTACTAAAGTAAAAGTTACTTCATAATAACATTGTTCATGTCGAAGTAAAAAGCATGGTGCAATAAAACTACTTCTATAAGTTTATTTTTCTCTCAATTTTACAGAAGAAAATATAGCTGAGTAAATGTAGCAAGTTACTACCCTTCAATTGAGCTAACTGGCTAACGACCAGTTAGCTTTTAAAGGTTGAACTTATTCTTGGGCCTCCAAAAGTGATGGTGATAAAACCCATGGAAAAAGATAAGAGATCAGTATATATAAGTTACAATACTTATAATATACAGGACGATGTAATGCTGTAGCTCTGGTGTGTAGATTACCCTGAACAACAGATGCTGGAGTATGAAATGGGTAAAAATTGCTTTGGGAAAAAACAAAAAAAATTTCCCGGAAAGAAAAGTCACATTGAGCAAACATTCGACTCTTCTATTGAAGAAGATGCTTTGATGTTAAACCCTGATGTAAAAACCAGAAGAAATTGTTGAAGACATCTATTTTTATTTATTGGAAGTATCAGAAGAAAAGTAAAAAATAGTTTGGAGTTTGTTTCTAGGTAATGTCTGGGAAATATCTCTTGTTCAACATCAGGCGTTTGCAACATTTACAATGCAGAAATATTTTTTTCTTACTACTCCCAAATAGATTTTGCCTTGAGCTGCAGAATCTGCACTAGCCTTGGGGGAAAAAAATTATCCTTCACCTTAGATATCTGAACAGTTTTACAACATTACTGCTCAAAGTTTAGGCACCGTAGAGAGTCTAAAGAATCAGACGCAACTCTGAAGCTGCAGGTTGCAGACCCGCGGTTTTTGTTTTGTTCCGTTTACTGCTTTGCTTTATCTATGCCGGACTCGCAATGTCATTGTTTTATTAGTGCTGATGTCACTGCCCATTTCTGCCTCGATCTCCCGGTCACTGTTCTCCCAGTTCTGCTGCAGCACTTTTCTACCATTGTTCTGTGCTGAGTTTTTCTTCCTTTTTTATTTCCCGCAGTCCGTTGAGTTTTAGTGGTTCTCTTCAATATGTTTTAAAAATACATCTTTTGCAAATCATCTATGACCTCAGTGTTGGTTCTCCAGTTTAGTCCTCTGGCATTTACCTGTTAGGAGATGCAGTTCAGTGTGCTTTACTTCATACAATCAACAATTGTTAAATCCAGTAACAGACATTGCATTTGTCAAGTGCCATCATTAAAATTATCAGTACACATCAAATATATTGGTCAACGTTTCATATATTATGCATATAAAGGCAGCTCTGAACTGGTGGGTTTTCAGTCTAGTTTTAAAGGACCTCAGTGTTTCAGCTGTTTTGCAGTTTCCTGGAAGTTTGTTCCAGATTTGTGGTGCATAGAAGCTGAAAGCTGCTTCTTCATGTTTGGTTCTGGTTCTAGGGATGCAGAGCAGAACCAGAAGACCTGAGGGGTCTGGAAGGTTGCTATGACAACAGTAGATCTTTAATATATTGTGGTGCTAAGCCGTTCAGTGATTTATAAACTTATACAGTATTTTAAAGTCTATTCTCTGAGCTACAGGGAGCCAGTGGAAGGACTGTAGAACTGGGGAGGATGTGCTCCATCTTCCTGGTTTTAGTAAGGACGCGGGCAGCAGCGTTTTTGATCAGTTGCAGCTGCCTGAATGTTTTTGGTTGTTGTTTTTAGGCAGGCCCATGAAGACACTGTTGCAGAAATCAATGCGACTAAAGATAAACACATGGATGAGTTTTTCTAGATCTTGCTGTGACTTCAATCCTTTAAACCTGGAAACATTCTTCAGGTGTTAGAAGGCCGACTTTGAAACTGTGAAACTTTGTAACTTTGCATTTGTGGAAGATGTTGGCTGTAAACTTTCGAGTCACTGTAGCAGCAGACGCTTTTTTTTTTTTCCCCTCCTCCCAGCAAATAGCCACGCTTCACACATTCATCACGTCTTGAATTAGGTTTTGATCCCGTCAAACAGCACCTTGTCTCCCTCCTGACTGTCTCTCCCGCCTCTCTCATCATCATGCCGTCTCCCATCTTTTTGCCGCCACCGTCCACCTCCCCCACTTCAGGAGCTTAAGGACAAGATGGACGAGCTGAAGCCGTTGATCCCCGTGCTGGAGCAGTACAAGATGGACGCCGCGGTCATCTCCCAGTTCAAGGAGGAGATCAGGAACCTGTCGGTGGTGCTGACGGGCATCCAGGAAGAGATCGGGGCCTACGACTACGACGAACTGTACCAGCGGGTCCTGCGGCTGGACACCAGGCTGCGCAGCTGCATGGGCAAACTAAGTGAGTGCTGTTTATGTACGCAGCTCCCCACTGGATTAAGTCAGAATTTTAATCATGTCTCAGGGAAGCTGATGTATTGTGAAACCTGCATGTGCTCAGCGTTATTCTGAAGTCTTATTAAAAAAAAAAGAAAAGAAAAGAAAAAACATCCTCGGCATTGCATAGGAAAATGAATAACACCAGCAGAAGAAATATTACACGCAGCCAGAAGTTGTCAGATTCATACCTTCTACTTCCTCGTTTTTTATGCTGCCGGGTAGCATATAGAAAAATAACCTAGGGGATACATGAGTAACAAGTATTGTCCACAGCTTCTTAGTGCTTCTTGTATGCAGCTGGTAAAACAAGAATTGAACACCACAAGGGTTTTTCTCAGTTTAATTATTTCGACTTGGTGCAATTGACATAAAATTCAAAACAACTGTCTGTAATGACCTAATACATGAAAATAAATTAGTGGAGTTAGTTCACAAATGAAGTTATGGGAATAACACAGGGAACTGAACATTTACAGAGTACTTTTTTTGGTTTCGTTTTGGTTTTTTTGATCAGATGCATTGTTCAGGTCAGGTGTGATTTTTGACCCATTCACAGTCCATGCTATGATGTTCCCACCTAGAAACTTCACCTTGGCATAGGATATTCAGGATGAAAATCTTCCTTACATATTTCCCAGTACGCCACTTACTAATTCAAGTCTCCTGTAGCAAAGTTTAAACTATTTTGAGTATGATTTCTCTTCAGCAGTGGAGTCTTGTGCACTGACTGCACTGAAATGCCATTCTGTCAGCGATTCCGATTTTTAGGGTCACGATTCAATTCTGAGGCAGTTTTTGATTCAGAAACCAATTTTTCCAGTCAAACGGTCTGGAGATTCTGTTTAAATGGTTTGACTGAGAGGAAAAGACATTTTAAACATACAGAACATTTATTTAAAACAGTTCTGTAAGGTGATGCACTGAATCAAATTGCATTCGTTTATATTTAGACGAAAATGTTTCTGCGTCAATCTCTGCAACTTAAGTTACCAGTATTACGTTAACTTATTTATTTTCTTAAATAAAAAAATATATCAAAGAATTACTCGAAGTACATTTGAATAATTGCGACTACACTCACAAATAGGAGCATCAAAGATGTACAGTTAAAATGCATCTTAAAATACATTTTTGGGGCATTTTGAATCAATTCAGAATTCCAAGCACTCAGAATTGCGAATCTTATTTTTTCTCCACCTCCATTCTGTGGGTACAGTTGATAAGTTTTTTGCATATGTTGCCAGGCTATGTCCAATCAGTCGCTGCATTGAAGCATGGGAACGTTGTCTTCCTTTCAAAGAAATCCCAAGTGGTTAGTGGTTAGCTCCCTCACTTTCATTCCAGTGCGACAAAACGAGGCCAATACGGTTCGCGCTCGTGTCGGCTTGTTTTGGATTGATGGCTTTTAACAGCAAAATCTTCCACGATCTCTTGAAGGAGGCAATTAGGAGTAACATGTCCTCCCTTATCGCCTTCTAATGAGCAGAAAACGAAGCAGCTTGTGGTGTTAATCTCCTTCGACTGCAGCCCCGCTTTTCCAGAGAAGTTTGTGATGCTATGAATTAGTCAGAAGTTCGGGGTCTGAATCACTAACTAACCCTGAGCTTTTAAAGCTCTGTTTTCTTCTGCTTAGGAGGAGGCAAGAAGGACAAACCGCAGTTGTTTTATTTAAGAGACGTTTGTTTTTGTACACGGTTTTGAACTAAGGCCCACCGCGGCTGCGATAAAAAACTGTGGAAACCCTGTGAACGCAGAGTAACTTTTAGATTCAAACAATAGTCGGACAATTAAGCTTTGGGTTAAATAAAGTATGCGGCTGTTGGTGCTATCTTAGTATGCACAGGGGGCACGCTCCCTGGCGACGCAGGCATGAAATTGGCTTGAGGAATCTAGTTAGAGACTGAAACCACCCCTAGAACATCTTATTGCTGCTTTTCTATATCAACAGCATGCGGAAAATTAATGAAAATCACTGGACCAGTTACGATAAAGACATCTGGAACCCGGTTTGGGGCTTGGATGACGGATCCGCTTGCAACAACCCGAAACAACAGGGTGAGTTGTGATAAGATTGGGTTTGTTGTTGTTTTTTTTCCCAGAGATCAGAGCAGGTACTGAGAGGAGAACTGTTGTGGAGTAGATTTAGATTTTTAACAGTAAGAGAAAGAGTAAATCAGTGATCCTGGTTGGACCATTTTCTATTTTTTCTATAATTTTTTTGATATAATCATATAGAGAATTACCAATGATGACAGCTGATTATGTCATACAGTGGGATGCAAATGTATAGACGTAGACTTTTTCACATTTTGTCACAGAACCACCATGAACTTTAAATGTATATCCTGCAAATTTTATGTTTTAGTCCAACACACACAAAAAAAAATATTGATGGAAATGTTTTAATAATAATAATAATAAAATCCCCAAAAGATTGGTATGCATATGTGTAGTCCTGGTAGCTACTTTTCTAACTAATGAACATTTACCAATAACACCTCTGGTGTTTGGTTTTCATGATTCTGTTTGTTCAGTAACCCTCCACAAAACAAATAACTTATGGAAGCATTAAGACATTGATACATGCTGACAATTTTGTTAGTTTTTTTACCCTTGAAATTGTCTCAGAGGCCTTCACAAAAAAAAATTTATTTAAAGTGAAATTCTGAAGCATGTCACACCAAATTTGTTTGAGGTATTACAGTAAAGAGAGCTGAAAACCACAAACTATTTTCCTTCCAATTTATTATTATCCACTTCTTAAAGTTGGTTGATCACATAAAACCTCATAAAATAAAAACTTTGCGGTGTTACCGTGAAAGAATTTGAGAGAGTGGAATATTGTTGCCAGTCCCTGCAGTATCAGGTGCAACTCTAACTCGTTCCTCCGTCCTCTCTGACATAGGTTTGGTATATGGACAGTTATACCAACAGCAAGATTGTGCGCGAGTACAAGACGATAGACGACTTTGTGTCGGGAGTGGTTTCTCAAACCTACAGCCTCCCGTTTAAATGGGAGGGAACCAACCACATCGTCTACAACGGCTCGCTTTACTACAACAAGTACCAGAGCAACATAATCGTCAAGTACAACTTCGAGACGGGCACCGTTCTCGCCCAAAGAGCCCTGGAGTTCGCCGGCTTCCACAACATGTACCCGTACACCTGGGGAGGGTACTCCGACATCGACGTCATGGCCGACGAACTGGGAATGTGGGTCGTGTACGCCACCAATCAGAACGCCGGCAACGTTGTCATCTCACAGATAGACCCCGACACCCTGCAGGTGCTGAAGACTTGGAATACGGAATACTCCAAGAGGAACGCGGGCGAATCATTCATGATCTGCGGGACGCTTTATATCACCAACTCCCACTTGTCGGGAGCGAAGGTTTACTACGCGTACTCAACCAAGACGTCCAGCTACGAATACATAGACATCCCTTTCCACAACCAGTACTTTCACATCTCCATGCTTGACTATAACGCCAGAGAGCGGGCGCTGTACGCCTGGAACAACGGACACCAAGTGATCTTTAATGTTACCCTGTTTCATGTCATAAAAACTGAAGACGACTCCTAAATGTGAACCAACTAAGATGAGCCGCTGTTTGTGATACCAGAACCAGCCAATGGACTGTTTCCTTTCATCAGAATTGAACTTTGCTATCTCTACTTGAACCTTTTGGAATTTCTGGCTCTGTATTCTTGAGCATGGACACCAGTGACTTTACAATAAAACATTAAAAGCATTTTTTTTAATATAACTTTTCATTGCTGCTGATTAGTCTGGTATGCCTTATTTGCAGAATGTTGAGTTTTTCAGCCAAAAACTCAAATCTTTTGCATGAATGTTATAAACTTGTCCACTGTACTTTGCTAAAAACCTAGTTGTTTTTGTTGCAAATTAGATTTTTATTTATTTATTTATTTTTGCTTTCCAGTGTTTGCTTTGTTTGTATATTTGAAGTCTATTTAAAGTTGTATTTAATATTTGAAAGCAACCTGCCGGCTATTCGCCACAATGTAAATGAGAAAATGCGGTTGAGCTTTCGTCAGGGACTGACCCTGTAAATTATTAATGACACAATGTCTCTGTGAAAGAAGAATGTTTGTATTTTTTTATAAACAAAACCACCGAAGAATGTCTGTGCATTTTCATTAAAAGTGAATATTGTACATTTCATGAAAATATTTTTAAATGCTACAAAAAAAATCTGATCTGATGAGATAATAAATTCAAAAAAGGGAAACAAGTTGATAAAGTTTGCAGTTTTTTATGTGAAGTATGACAGAAAAATTGAAGAAGAAGAAACAATATTTCTTAAGTTATGGGAGTCAAACATTTTTCAATTTCCTTAACAACATGAGGTAAGTTTGGCATAAAATAAAATACTACACACCATAGCCATAGTGAAATATCTTGGAGTCGTAATAATGGTCCGGGGTTATATGTAATTATATAAAACAAAACTTTTGGTTTGGGTGAATAAAATCATAAACCATTTACTTTTTACTTAACTTCATCAGGTTGGTTACTGCTAGAAAGCTAAAGAAGAAAAGACATTTCTTTAGTTTCCCACTAAATCCAACTGTACATCAAAACCAAGAAGATTTTGCCATTTTTTCCCCTACTTTTTCAAAAATTGGCTTAACCCAATTAGGTCATAAAACCTAAATGGATTTATGAATAAGGAATGTAGATCAGTATTTATTACCGTGTCATGAAGTGGATCGATTCCTGACAAAAAAAATTTAAATTCAACCTCAAGAAAACGTTCAACACCAGGTTATTAAATATTCAACAAAAATTTAAACATTTGTTAAAAAAAAAAGAGGAAAAAAAAGTTATTCAAATTCTTTTTTTGTATCATATGAAAATAATAGTGATACATTTTATTTGTGTAGAAATATTGCAAAATGTTTTTACACATTTTACAAATGTACTTGTTTTTTCGTAATAAGTCTGTTGGTCTGGAACAAACTAAAAACAAAACAATCATCAAAGTGTTGTAGCCTCTTAGAAAATATTTGGCTTCCAAATCTAGTTTCCACAGCTTCCAAATGTTTGTTCTCTTGTCCCCGTTCCATCCTTTTTGAAGAATCTTCCCTGTATCCCGTAAAAAATGGGGACATAGTGTCTTTTCTTTCTTTTTTGTCAAACTGGTATGCAAATGTCCTCTTTCTGTTCGTGTTTACCTGCTACACAGCATGCCGACTTTCATGGAAATGTGGTTTTATTTTAGTTTATTCCAAGCATGAAACCTGTTGCCTGTGCTCTTGCTAAATTGCATCCAGAGCCAGTCTGGACATACAGTATTCATAATACGCAGAGGATCGGGCCCAGCTATGAATACTGAGCACAACCTCTTTCACAGTCTCCTCCATGATGAGTTTGCATGGCACAGATTACTTTTTTTTTTTTTCTTCTGGAACATCAATAACTCAAAAAGCACAACCGGACAACTTTCCCAAAAGAAAGAGCAACTAAATATGCTGCTGCATGCAACCAACCCCTGACCAAAATGACCTATTTTGTTTGTATAATATGTGATACAGTGTAAGTTGGATTTTTTTCTGATACTTTCATATATACCTGCTGAAAGAGATGTACACCTCCACCGACATTTAGTTCAAACCTTAAAGCTGCATTATGTAACTTTTAGAAAAATATATTTTTTTTTAACAACAAAAGTTGTGCGTTTTTTTTGTTTTGTTTTCCTGACGAACATTTAGGTGATTATTAGAGGTCATCTCTGTACTGTAGTCCATGTGCACACTTTTACTTGTATATAATTTGGGAACAATTTGCAATAAGTTCAAAAGCTGAGGACTGAATTCTTGTTTTCAGAGGTCAGCGGAGTTGAAGAAATAAGTCGATGCGTCATCAACAGGTCAAAATTGATCTGACATTAATAGTGCTTGGTCCTCATCTTTCAGGCCTGGACGGGTCGCAAACCAAAATCAACCTAAAAGCAATTCAGACCGCCACTAAAACATGGATGCTTCCAGAAGCCACAGCATCCAGAGAAAATGCGCAGCGGCGCCGTGCTAGCTCCACACCCAAAGCTCCAGGATTTAAATCATGAACCTTTTTTTTTTCTTTTGCTGTGATTTAACAATCCGCCGCTTCGCTCTTCCTGCAGAAGCCATTTATGGTAAACAATGAACGAGAGTTCTGCCCATAACTCAGGCGATGGCGGGGCTCGGAGTAATTTATGAAGATGTCTCAGCCCCTTCTTTTTATCATAATAAGGGTAAAGATGAATGGATATGATGGCCACGGTGATGACAGCATTTTTCAGGGAGTGGAGGAGGGATTTTCATGCACTCAGCGTGAGGCTCTGTCTCTGGGCTCCAGACTTATCGTTTGGCATTTCCATCAGCCTGTGGTGGTGATAATATGATGGAAGGATTTAAGAAAAAACTGCCATTTCTTCCATCTCACTGCTGGCTTTCTGTCTTCGGCGACGTGTCTTTGGGCAGGATGTTTACTTCCTGGTGCTTGATGGTGAGTGCTGAATGCGTCTCTATGCGAATAAACACAATCTGTTTTTATTTGTGCATATCCATGCTCACTTAGACATTTCTATCAGTTCTTAAAGGTGGAAGGTAAAAATATGTACCACAAATGTCCCATTAAACTGCAATTGAAACATAAAAACATGTGTTTTTAATAAGTCTCCTTTATTTAAATTTTTTAATCAAATGATGTCAGGCTGACAAACATTTGCTCTCCTCCCTTTTGCTTTTTGTTTGTCATTTATCAGTTCACAGTCTAGGGATCAATGCTACAAGTGCCCCTCGGTAAAAGCCTATGCATCACCATTGTTTTCCAACTCTTCTACTTTAAAAAAAAGGAAAATAAATCCCATCAGTGCGACCTAATTGAATCAAAATGGCCCTGCGGAGAACCCCATTAGCATTGATTTTCCCACTCCTCCTCTGTGAACACAGCATGTGGCGGTTTGGATGTTTGCCTGCTGAAAGCAGCTGATCCCAGTCTCTGTGTTTATGACAACACTCATGTTTGTCTGGTCCCAGTAGCAGCTCTGGGTCGTTTCTCCCTCCACCTCCTTACAAATTCATATCCCCATTTTCCCATTTCATCCCTTCCTGTTTCTGTTTCACACCTGCCAAATTATAAAGCTCCCTTAATACTTAAGCTATTCATTGTGATTAATTATTATTTTCATGAATAATGTAAGTGAATAACAAAACATTGCTGAGATTAATTCAGCTGTATTATTATCTGAAAATTCCCTTTTGAGCCAGTTCAATTATGAAATTTTTTGATTAAACCAAAATATATCTATGTCACTTCCTACTGGGAATTATTTAATGTGGACTATTACTTAAATATACAACACTATATATTTAAGTTATAGTTATTGGTAAGCAGGACCATTCAAATCTAAAAAGTCAAGTTAACATCTGTTAGTACAGTTTTGTATCCCAGAAATGCGACGTTTGTTTATTGTAAATAGCTGCTACTTCGTATATTTTAGTAATAAGACTAGCTATCATTCTGTAATTTTGTTTATTTAAAAATTCAGATCTAATATGGTAAAGTGGCCAAATTATATATAAAAAAGACAACTGTCAGGTTAAAATTCTGAAAAAGTCTTTTCTTTTTCTTTTTTTTACTTTGGCTGAGAAACATGAGATGTGCTGCATCAGGAAAACTAGACTTGGTTGACAAACTGTCCTCACTGTCCATGTGTTTGACAGCCAGGTCTGCAGAAATAACAGAGGAAAGAAAACAAGACATCCAGTCATTTTTCAAGCCGAGTAAATACAATCTTTCCACCATAATCAAAGTCAATTTCAGAAAGTATTCATGACGAAGACGCAGGTTTGGAAGAAAATGTTTTGTAAAGGTTGAACCATGAAAGGTTAAGAGTTGTGAGTTCAGGAGCAAGTAGCTGTGCCTTGTTCATAAATACTCGCTGTTCATATTTCTTGGCGGATCTGAGAATTTAAATGACAGCAGGTAGGACAGGCGAACTTTGGTGATAAAACCGTTAAAACGCTGCTGTTCTTCTGAGAAATTCTTTCATAAGTTCAAATTTGGAAGAATTTGTTGACATAACACACATAGTACCGTATTTTCCGGACTATAAGTTGCCGTTTTTTTCATAGTTTGGCCGGGGGTGCGACTTATACTAATAATTGTTAACACTTATTATTATATCATATCACATGTTATTTTCACACTAAACCGCCAGAGGGCGCTCTAGGCCTGTGTTGATAAAAAGCTACCTTCGGAGTTAGCGGAGTTGTTTACAAGCGACACCGAGGATGAAGATTTCATTCGATTTAGTGATTTGGAGAGACACGGATGGTTTGATAAACTTGTTAGCATGTTATTTATGCTATAGTTATCTGAATAACTCTTAATATGTTATGTTAACATACCAGCCACGTTCTCAGTTTATGTATCATGTAACGTTAGCATACCGTACATTATTCAGCCTGTTGTTGCCTCTATTCTATTTTTATTATTCTATTTTTATTGCCTTTCAAGATGACATGTCTGTTCTTGGTGTTGGATTTTATCAAATAAATTTCCCCCAAAAAATGTGACTTATACTCCGGTGCGACTTATTGTCCAGAAAATACAGTATATATGGACACACATCTGACCTGGAAGAGTGTTAAGAAAAAAAAGCCAACATAATTTCTGTATTCAGTTTGTCAGAAGAATGTGGGAGAAGGTGCTCTGGTCAGATGAAAGTCATACTGGGTTCTCAAATTGAGAAAAACAAATAACGCTAAACACACTACTGGTCCAACACAATAGAGGGAGTATCATGGTGTGGGAATGTTTTCGATGATGTTGGTCTGTGGAAAATGTGAATGGACTGGTTTAAGTGGAAGCATATTTCAAATTAAAATTTTATTCAAAATTTTAAAATACTTTATCAATCTTAAAGGGAAACTACATATTTCAGCTACTTTTGCTCGATTTCAACTGAAAAGTAGTTCAATAAAGTACTAACTGTGTCAGACTAAGTGTATAATATTAGTTCATGTTACACTTTTCACTTTTTTCATTGGTAAAAAACAAACAAACTTGGAAATCCTTCCACTTTACAGGTTTGCTCTATTTGTGTTGATCTGATGCTTTGTTGTTTGTTTATTTTCCTTATGAGAAAACATTTTAATTTTGAAGCTGCTTCACATAACTGAATGTAACCAATTTTCCTCAGCCTCCGTAATGTATTTATCTACAGTGATTTCAGTTGTCACATTATATATTTGCCAAGAAATTACACATTTATATTTAAAATGGCCTCATTTATATATACGTAGCTGTATTTATGCAGCTTCTGTCAACATAAAATTTCTTTTTTTAAATCAAGTGCTTCTTTTTCCATAAGTCCCAGAATAAGTCCAGAATTTCCACAATTCCTTCTCTGTTAGTCTCTGGGTTGCATAAAGGATTCCTGAAATTTAAAAAAACTCGTCCCGTTATGTAGAACAACAGAGCTCAGAGTTCATCATAGCTGAGGGGATAAATTGACGTTTTACTGTCGTTCCATTGGATTGACCCCGATGTGGAGCCGCTTTGTTTCAGCTAAATTAATGACCATTGCTGTGAAAAGTCATTTTGCCCACCTGCAGTATTGATTATGTGGTGCCTGTCAATAATCTAATTGGGCTCATAATTAATTTCAAATTAATGCCATGCTGGATTAGGCCCATGAAACTAAGTGTCTCCAACAGGCTTTGTGGATTTCTCTGAACGGCGCACGAGATTGTTTCTTTCTTTTTCTTCTTCTTTTGCCATCTGCCCAAATTTCACTGCTCACCCATAAAATACAAACTTATTTATTTCAATGTTCTCTTCCGTTGCTGTGCTGTAGCTCCATTGCTCTTCTGTTTAACTCTTTTTCTCTTACGAACTTCTAACACAACTTCACACAGCTTTTTTTTTTACAGGTGCTTTCTTCTTGCTGCTTTTACATCAAGTATTGAGATCTTTTTAATGATCGCCCAGAAAATCCCAATCCATGCATTCCTGGTTTTAGGCAGTTTTCAAAAATATCAATCATTTTCAGTATAGCTATGGTCATCTACAAAGAGTTTTGATCTAATATTCAATAGGGTAAAATGATGTTTACTGATTTGGAGAGATTCTTCTTTTCATAGACCAAAATTATATACTAGGGTGTTGGGAGGTATTTTCAAATTCCAGACTTTTAACTCCATGAAAAATCTGTGGCAAGACTTAATTGAATAACGCTCTCTTCCAATCTCATTCAACTTGAGCTATTTTGCAAAAACGAAAATGACAGAAACGTCAATTTAAGTTTGAAAGCTAGTTCAGATATTCCATGTGGCAAAATGTGAGCAGGCTCAAGAGGAATGAATACTTGTGCAAAGTACAGCTTGACACCTGCCAATTTCTTTAAATAGATCAACATCAGACCAGTTTTCAGCTGAAGTCATAAAAACGACAAAGGAAGGAATCCTCTAATTGTATCGGTAAATCCCAGCCATTATCTCCACTCAGACCCTGCAATGCAATATGCATTTTATGAGAAACATCCACAGCCGTTTTTGGCAAAAGCGGGAGTTTTGTTGCCATGGGGCGGCTGAAGTCAAATGCTAATTTTTATCTTGTCAGTTGCCTTCACTCTTTCCCTCTTCACAGCGTCCCTCGCTCCCTGTCTCACCCGCGAGATTCATTTCCTTCAAGGGGGCTTAGAAAATCACCACACCGTGGGAGTGATGACCTCACAACATTGTCGGTCGCCGCGGTAGATAATTATCGTGTCGCCCCGAGTGCAAATTGTGCGGCTTCACATTACACGGCGGGACATGCCTCGATATGAAACCGGAATATTAAATGCGGGACGAGGAGTTAAACCGAGAAGCAGGTAAAGCTGCCATTTAACGACATTTACAGAACCGAGACGCGGACGAAATCGGCGCCTAGATGGATTTCCCACACAGAGCTGGTTATGTTTGTTGGCATAGAGACAATTTCTTTTCACATAAGCGGTTTTAAGATATTCTACAGTTTTTAAATAATGATTTATTTTTTTATTATTATTATTTATTAAAAAGAAAACAAGCTATCCAAACCAAGCGATGTAAAAGTAAAACTGCCACTGTTTCAAATTTTGATGTTTTTCATAAAAATTGAGGACCGTGTTTGCAAATTAGCTTATGGCTAGAAAACCTTTGTGCAAAAACAACGGTTCAACATGTAACACTGTTCACTGAGCTGGCTTGATTCAATGAACTTAAACTGAGTTTAATTAAAATAATAATTTAACTGTGGTAAACCCCATCATCTTTCATTAACCACACAAGGCCTGATTACTACCTTGTGTGTAATCAAGGCAGTATATAGTTGTCAGACAACTATATATATATAAAGTTGTCTGACAACTTGAATCAGGCAGAAAGTTTTCAAAGACTAACTTATGACCTGATGTAAAGACATTTAGGAGTAAATTAAAAACGTCATTGGTATCTATCAAACTGGAAAGGGTTGCAGAGCCATTTCTGATGTTTAGGATTCCAGGAAAACCATTATCCACAAATGGAGAAAACTAAGGGAAAGTGGGGAACCTTCCAAGGAGAGGATAACCTACCAAAATTAATCAAAGAGTGAACATTCAACTCATCCAGGAGGACCGAAAATAATGCAAAGCTGCATCTAAACCACTGCCGACCTCAGCTAAGTTCAGTGTTAAAGCTTCAATCAAAACCATGAGCAAAAAAATGGTATACATGGAAATTCTCAAGAATGCAAAGGACCTTCTCACATTAGCCAAACAAAATTGATATTACCTAAAACCTTTGGGAAAATAGCATGAGGACCGCTGAGGCAAATGTGGATATTTGCGAATTCTTGCGTTATGAAACATCCCACGTTTTGAACATTTCAAAAAGGAACAGATCCATACATCCTCCCGTATGGATTTGTTCTCTATATGTGAAATGCTAGTAAGACATACCCCAAAAGACTTGCAGCTGAAATTGTGGATGGAGGTGACAAACGGTGTTTTGCACCGTTTGTCACCACCAGGGGGCTGTATTTCATTTTGTGTATTAATTACGGCAGGTACGGAGTTAAGCAAGGTGAAGTGTGATTCTGTTCAGATGTTGCTAATGAGAAGAGGCAAACGGTTTTCTACTCCGTTTAGTCTTGAGTTCTGGCGGGTTTTATTTTCTCTAGATGGAAATGGCAACTTAGGTTTAAGTTGTAGAGGAAATAAATGGCTTTTGGAAGTGGAAAGAAGATTGTCATAGTGAACTTTGAGTGCAAAACATGAAATAAAGCAAACAAGGATTTTAATCGCTATTTTAATCTTTCACTCAGGTAGTGCTTGATTACAAATGCACACCACACTTCTTAGATTTGTTTTCATACTTGCCAAAACAAATAAATCTCTATCATTTTCTTTCCACCTTACAGACACGCACTACTTTGTGTAGGTCACATAAAATCTTAATGAAATACAGTGCAGTTCCAAGTGTTAACATTATTAGTTAATCATATATGCTTTTCATTTGAGCAGAACTCCATTACCAGCACTTAAAATGTAAAAATGTGAGTCATTTAAAATGTATTTAATAATCTTTTTAGATATGTTAAGAGAGTTTCCAATACCCTGCATCTTGCTCATTTCTCAATTTCTCATTCTATTTTAAGGTTTTTAGGTCAGGCATTTATTCCACGTTTGCTGCTGGAATTGTGAAAAGGCGTGTGTGTGTACATGCATGTGACCTTAGCTGTGACACGGGCTTTAATCACGTCTTCTTAATTTGC
Source organism: Brachyrhaphis roseni (assembly GCA_903066815.1). Taxonomy (NCBI): domain Eukaryota; kingdom Metazoa; phylum Chordata; class Actinopteri; order Cyprinodontiformes; family Poeciliidae; genus Brachyrhaphis; species Brachyrhaphis roseni. The sequence continues at coordinate 25,216 of CAEFZY010015344.1, forward strand.
TCTCTGAAAGGATCTCTGAAAGCCCCGCCTCGTGGTTTAATGTGCGGAGTCCTCCGGGAGCCAAAGATTACGCGCCAAAGGGCATCGCTCCAAAATTACTCACACATCTGAAGCCACAACAGTTTGTGCTGAAAGTCATTAATTTTCAATCCACATTTGTCTCTGGATGCCAAGTGTCATTTAAAATGCTCACTTAATATATATGTACATATAGAAAGAAGAACTGTTTAAATTTTCAAAATTTTTTGTCTTCTGCTATGAAACAGCCTCCTTTGGAAACATTTAAAGGATGAATGAAAGGAGCGTCATCCATTTGAAGGCATTGTGTTCCGGCTCCGTTTTCGCCGCAACACAGCAGAAGAAGCGAAGCAACAAGGTGGAACGGGTTCCCCACCTTTCATCGTTTGCTTCTCCCGACTACAAGGGAGGAAGGGGAAAAAAAAAAAGGTAAACCAAAACAACAGTAATTGCAGCCTCCTATCAGCGCCGAGGTTCCGTTTTCATTTCATGTTGCGACAAACAGGCGCTGCTTATTTCCATATGAAACGCAGAGGAGCTATGCACACATTCGGACTGGTTCTGGAGCCTCGGCGTGGCGTACCGTGGGGTTGGAGCGCGTCCGTGCGAAGAGTGACGCCTCATGATTGAGGTTTTAGAAAGTCGTAGGTGTTGGAACTGCCTCTAAAATAACCAAAACGGCTCCTCCAAGCTGTACAGTACCTTAGAAATGTATTTCTACTGCTTAAACTTTGTCACTCTTTGTCACGTTACAAGCACAAACTACTTCTGATTTAATGCTATCAACACGGAAGACAAATGATTCCGTTTTTCTTCTACGTTTTATCCAAACGATTGTTACAAATCCTGGCAGACATTTTTGGCTAGTCCCTTTGAGTCCATGTTACAGATTGAAATCTGGACTTTGACTGGGCCATTCTCACACTCAAATATGCATTGACCTAAATTGTTTGATTGTACCGCTTGTTGTGTGTTTAAAGTTCTCGCACAAAAACATGACCCTACACCCTTCAGAGGGAAAGCATCCCCACAGCATGACTCCTCCACCACCATGCCATATGTTCAGTTTTGGCTTCATCTAGCCAGAGCGCCTTCATTCGAATATTTGCTGTCTCTTCTACATGGCTTGAGGCAAACTGCAAATTCACCTTTTAATGTTTTGTTGTTGTTTTTATCCAACAATGCATGATCCTGTTTTTGATCCCTTACAGTCTCTAAATTGCTTCTAAAAGAAGAGGCAATTTAGAGACTCGAACAAAAAGAAAAACGTTTGGGATTGTCTTCTTAAGTCAGTTGTCTTGTGCCGGATTTTTATTTAGGAGTATCAGAGTAAAGACAGACAAATATATAAATATATATACGCAATAGGTTCTGTTAGTCTGTTGCTTAAATAAAATAATCTGAAGTTTTGGTGGTTTTCCAAGGGGTAGGAATACTTTAGTAAGGTACTGCATGTATAAAGACAATGTCCAGAACCGTTTGAAATCATTTTTAAGTTCTTTCTGTGGTTTCTTTCTCTCCACTTTAATTAGTCACATCTGCATTTTTTTTTTTATTTTGTTTTTTTTTTTGCTTCCTTTTTATATTTATTGAATTGAAAACTGGGCTTTAGCTGAAGGATTGATGGTCAAATCCCATCCAGAGATGCCAAAATGTTTTCCTATTTGCTGAACTCGCAATGCTGTGTTCATCACTAGTGTTGTTATGAATTCCACAGACTCACTTGTATCTTATTTTCCACTAAAATGTATCAAAGAAAGTCTCCTAATTTGTATGCTTTGTATGCACGCACACAGAGACCTATTTCAGCAGATAAAGTTTTGTTGAAGAAACCTTGAACTTTGACCTTGAAGAGCTACAGATCCAAGAAGGCAAACAAGCTCCGTCCTTTTCTACCGCCAACGTTGAAGTCTAACTACCTTCCCAAAGTCACGGTTGTCTTTAATCAGCTGTCCAAAGTGAACACTGCTGCTCATTATGTAGGATATAAATAAGTCATCGGTCCTTTGGAGCAGTTTGCACCAACAGAGGAACTAAAGATCAGCAGCCTGGCCTTGTCAGCTGAGGATCGTGTCTGTTTTAACCCGACAGGAAGGTGAAGCCTCCTCCCAGGAAACAAGAAGTTCTGGTGAGTTGAGACCCAGCAGGTAATATGTGTGCAGTAAAACAAAGAGCAAACAAAAGTCAATGTTCTGAGAGAAAGAAGTAGAAAGATCATTTTTGATACAACTTCTAATTTAGATTGAAGGCAGTGTGTTTGACATGCTCTGACTCTACATCAGCCATTTATCATTTTGCATCAGTCTTTTCTGTTTATTCCACTTTTTCCAGAAACTGAAGATTTATTAGAAAAATGTATGCAAATTGTCGCATGTACGAGTCCATTGTCATTCTTTCCCTGTTTCTCCTCCACATGATGTGTTGTACTCTGACAACGGCTGACAGGTCTGGGCTGCTAAGCACCGCGCTGCTGAAACAACGGCAGATGATCCAGGAAGGGATCTTGCTGATTTCACTGACATATTTGTCTCAAAGCTCATTAGTGGTACCTTCACTCTGACAGAAGTCACCTCTGTGGTTGGTCTGACCCCCACATCTGTTTTAAACTGCATAAAGCTAAAGTGTGATAACAGTTTTTCTGTCTATCTCAGTTGAGCTGTAGTGTTGATATGTCCTTATTATAGTGTAGTTGAATCACGGTTTATACTGCTGAATGCAGGCGTCTCTTTAAAATAAAAGTTTTTGGTTAATTCTCCTTTTATCCACCAAAAACTGAATCCTATCACTGTACGTTTTTCCAAATAAACTTGCTGTCCTTTACATTTTTACAGAACTCTGTTACTTGTATGTTGCTCCCCCCTTAAAGCTGCAGAATGTTTTATAAGAAAGTAGTTTTACATATTTGTTGAAACTGTCACTATGTCCCGACTCAGTATGATATGAGACAGGTAATCTGAGATCCTCTGCCTTCTAGTCAAACTAGAAACAACCAATCAGAGCCGGGAGGAGGAGCTTGACTCTGCCAATCATCTGAAAGTAAAAGGATTATGGGACAACTACAAAGCTGCTAAAACACATCTCCACCCAAACTGGTGTTTCAAATGGAGAAACAGTCATCCTACAAATCTGAAAAAATGCTAAATGCGTTAACAAACATTTAGAAGCAAGGACTTTGATCAGATGGGACCAAAGGTAAACTTTTTGGCACACTTTCAAAATGTCCTTTGTAACAAAAAGCTATCGTACCTCGCTGTCAACACACCATCTCCACAATGAAGTGTCCTGAAAGATCCAGTCAAACTCCAGACCTAAATCAACCTGGGAACCGGTGGCATGATGACTGTTGAAAGTCTGTCACAGATAGACTCTATTAAATCTGATCTTTTGAGATTTTTGGCAAAAACTCATCAGGTTTAAACATGACAAGTTCTTAAAAAACTTAAAGAAGTACAAACACTTTGGGATGAAAGCGAGAGAGGTTGGAAAAGACTCAATCACTTATCAATAACGGCAATCAGTTTCTCTTTCTTTCTCCGAAAATAACCCTATTCCCTTATGACTCAAAGTCTCTGGGCAACTTAAGATATTTCACCCTGGTTGCATCACCTTCCAGATCTCCTCTCTCTTCTCTGATGTTTCTCGCTGGAATACAGATTTACAGATATCATAATCTAACCGTCCGAAGCGATAAAGTGAAGCAATAACTCATCTGCTCTCACGTGGCGCGGCTTCCCCCCGGTCCGCGCGAACGCCTTTTCCCGCCACTTCGATGCTTTATCAGCTGACGCGAGCTCACCTGTTGTGAGGCCGGGCTGCTTCGGGTGATGAATGGCCTTCATATCAGGTTAGAGGCACAGCAGAGATATAACGCGGCTGACGGGATGCGTCGTGCATCTTGTCGGGAGCCAAAAGGAGGGAAATTAATTAACAAAAAACAAGCGAGTCCACAAATCACGTTTTCACCCCGTCTCACCGCTGCAGAGATTTATTTTTCCGTATGTTTGCTTTCCGTACCCGGATATAAAACATGTCTTATTAAAGAAGCAGCAGCAAAGCCGACAAGTTTTATTGGAGCCGATGACTGCTGGCTTAATGTGCAGCTCTTCCCTTTAAAAATACGGAATAAAACATGAGTTTGGACAGAAGAGTAAGTCTTTTAATAAGACAATGGAGGCGTAAAAGTGTTGAAACAGGAGAACAGAGAGGTTTGCTGAATCATTAAGGTCTCTGCTTGGAGGAAGACGCCGGTTAATGAGATGCAGCTGGGGATTCAACACTCCCTTTATTGTTGTTGTTGTTTGTTTTGGGTTGGGTTTTTTTTTCATACAATTTCATCTCATAAGAAAATGAGCGGCTGTCATTACAAACATCGATTTCTTCCTACAGGTGCGCGGTATGAGCTGGTGTGCTGCCAGAGATTAACTAAAGCGCATCAATATTCTTCATATAGAGACATCCGCGATGGATTTTCTTCTCACTTTGCTGCCTCAGCTGCGGCTCGGGCTTTTGTTGTGTTCATTTCTTTCGGCTTTGTGGGGGGATAAGACTTCAGTCAATGTCACTGTCACTTACTGGAGCTCGGCTGTCAAAGAGATGAAACTTCATCTGCAGACTGAGATCCAAACGAGGCAGCAGGACTGAAGGTCATCTCTTTGTCTCTTTTTCTTTTTTCTTGTCGATTGAGGTTACACAACTAGTTATTAATTGTAAATTGACTTGACATTTTTTGTTTCAGTAATGTTATAATTGGTGTTATATATCCATGTGTCGTTTTGCAGGTTTAGAAACAGACTTCTAAGGTGTTGACCTGTTCTCTCTATTCTTCCTTTTCTTCTATGAGCTTCTTGATCTTTTCTGTTTGGTTTCGTCTTGGAACTCACACAACAACACCCCTGGACAGGACATGTTTCTGAAGAAAGTTCACATGATGCATTTTTTATAACCCATGTCACAGTTGCCTTTTATCTTCCTAGACTCACTTTGCAACGACAAAAAGAGTTGTATTGGGGATAATATGATAGACCAACACAAAGTGGTGGACAGTTGTGAAGTGTAAGGTAAATGACACATGGTTTTCCTATTTCTTATCAAATATATCATGAACTTGTGCGTCGTCTACTTGAGTAAGTAGCACCTTTCACTGTACTTGTAGCTGCAGGACTTTTGTACATCTAGAGCCGACGTTGTCCGTTCTTCTTTGCAAAGCAGCTCAAAATGAGTACGATTTTCACTTTAGCTTAGATTTAAACTTTAACTAGGCCACAGAAGCACATCCATACCATTTTGATTGTAGTTCTGCCTTTATGTTTGGGATCTTTGACCTGCTGGGAGGTGAATCTTACACTGATCTAATGTAAGATATTAGTGATACTCAGGTCTGTAAAATATGTTTCTCAGTAAGCTCCACAGTCAGTATACTTCATGAAGTTAGCGATCATAACATCCTGCAGGATCTCAGCTTCAACTTCATTCTCTCCTCCCTAATGGCACATCTGGATATTCTATCCAAGCACGTAAATTAGACATCGACTCCTCAGGAGGGTTAAAGTCAGCACGTCTTCATTTTGATGGACAAGATCGTCCTTGCGGACTAGGAAACTCCGCGATATGATTGACGGCCAAATTGTTCATGCAAATGAAGCAGAAACCCAGTGGAGCTGCTGTGGACTCAGCTCACGTTGTTGGACTCCCTTCAAGAAAATTTTTAGAACGAGAGCAATTGGGACTCCGATTACTACCAGTGCGCGCTGGAAATGCAACATGTTTCCTTAGAGAGGAACTGAAATCAGCGGTTTTGCTCTGTAATTATAACTATTATGCTCATTTTAAATATTTTGCTCATTAGAAACTTCACTGCCTGACCTTTGCTGTCATTTTCAAGTTCTCCAGAGTCTCCTTTTCATTTTTTTTCCTTTTCTTTCTACTCTGCTCCTCTTCTCGAGTTTCTCCTTGTCTCTGGTGGAATTGTGGGCCGCCGTTACGCACTGCATCCCATCTTCATCAGCTCCCAGCTGCTATTAAAAGCTACAATGATCCCCCACTGCCAGATTCCCGTTGCTCCCATGGTGTGGATTGGCCAATTTCTAAATGTGCTGCAGTATTTTTTTATTTTTTTTGGTCTCCTTTATGACCCATCGCTTCATTTTACTTGACTTTATTCTGTTACATTTTAGACAGGCACAGGTGCATCTCGTAAAACGAAAAGAGAAGGACTTCATATGAGCATTTATTAGACAGGTGGTGACATATTTCAGTCGTTAATTTCCTAAAAACTATAAAGGCTAGCTCTTACATTTAAAAAAAAATCTACAAATGCAATTTTGTAGAAAATTAGAACGTTACACAAGACCAAATAAAATAAATTGTGTTTAATAAGAAAACGCGATATGGTCAAGTTGTATTGAGCACAGATATACACTAGGAGGTGCTAGAGAGTCTGTCCTTTTTTCTCTGGACAAAAAAAGTGACCTACTGAAATCTTTTTATTATTATTATTATTATTGCAGTGTATTTTGTGTGGATCCAGCTCTCCATAAACAGCCAGCTTCTTCAAAAATAGACTAAACAAGGTAAGTTTTCAATCCTTGCCATGATTCTGTAAACCAAAACATAACAGAAAAACAATGATAGTAGTCAACATTAATAAATCTATATAGTAAATCTATTAAATCTATGGGGAGAACTAAACAAAAAACAAAAATCTGCTTGAAATATGAATACAGTCTCCAAAAAAAAAACATCCAAATCTACTTTGACATAAATATGAAACTCATATAAATAAAGTTGCTTATTATATCCATGTCCAATTTTAGGGTTAGTAATATTTTATTTTATTTTTTTCTTCCCTTGAAGAAAAAAATAACAGACCCACATGAGGAACATGCAAGCTAATCCCAGAAAGCTTGGAGGTGACTACCAAACTGGTGACATCCTTGCTGTGGGGCAGTAAAGGAAACCCCATAGATCTGGGGAGCTCAAAGACGCTGCAGAGGTCCTACACAGTAGACCACCAGGAGAAGTAAACAAAAAGCTGTTTGACATATGAACAGTCTCTGAAAAACGTCAAAAGAAATGATGAAACTCGTAGAAATTGAGAGACGCGGGTGGAACTAAAGGAAAACACCTGAAAGAGGGCAAGAAAACTTGTCAACAAAGAGTCAGAGTTTTGCAAAACACAAATAAGGAGAAATGGCATAAAGGCTCTAAAAATAAAAAAAATGTGTAAAATATTCTTTTACACATTTTTCTTGTCTTTCAAAATAAGACAAGAAGTAAGAAACAGAGTTGCAAAACTAACAGATATCAGTGGAGACACGAAATGTGTCTTGAAACTAGAGCGTAATTGTAAAGTGGAAGAAAGGTGGAAAAACTATTTAACTTTCCTCACTAGAAAAAAAATTGAAGAATGGAATGAGGGATTCAGGTCGTTTTAGTCCAATGACCCAGAGTGAAATTAGGTCTATCAATTTCCTGCTGGTCTCGCCCAATTAGCAAATTGAATTAGCCTGTGCGTAATTCAGTCTCAGCGTAAATAGACCAAAGGAACACAGCAGGCAGGTCAGGGAGGAAGTTTTGGAGTCTAAAGCAATGTGTGGTTTAAAACTCTCATCATCCAGAAAATAAAACCCAACAAACTGCAATTCAAAACACTGAAACGTGGCGTTGATAGCTGGGTTTCCTAAGATAGAAAAAGGCTTTGTCTCATTTAAATAGTGAACTGCATTACTTTTAGCTACGGTGGAATTGAAATGCATATAACTGAAAATTAGATTTTGTGAATCTGTATGTGGAAAATGCCTTTAGATTATTATTTAGCTGGTGCTAATTAGCATTAGCTAAATAGGCTGAACCGAATAGAATAAAACATAGATGGTGCTAAACACTCAACATCGGGCAATTCTGGAAGAAAAAAATGATTTTATCAACTGTTTTACATTCTCAGCAATAAGAAAATGATACGGGGCCATTTCTCCAAAAAGGCTTGCTGTAACTTATCAACTGCCTGTGATACTCGAGAAAATTTGGAGCAACGACCAAGTAAGTGCAGAAATGAACATTAGAGGTGAGCGGATCGATCCAAAATAACGATACTATTGTTACCAAGCCGTTATTAGCATTGGGTCGACGCTAGCGTGATACTTTAGTTTCTGATTACCACTTGAAATTTTATTTTATTTTTGTATTGCAGTTTTGGATTTGATTTGCTGTCAAATGATCATTTTTGCACTTTGTTTTGTTTTTCCATTGTTTCAGTTTGTCAAGTTCAAATAGACATCTATAAATGTTAACTAAATTCTGCCACAGATTTAAAAAAAATACAAAAATGCCAAAAAGTAAAAAAAAAAAAAAAAAGATACATCATACTTAGCTAATAAGTATCGGTATTGGTATCGGTATTGGTGATACTTCTCCTGTAGTCTCTTGGTATCAGAATGATATCAAAATATTGTATTTACTTTTACAGAATATTGACATTTCTGGCTAAATGTAAGGTTTTTTTTATTGATCTTATTTAATATTGTAATTTTCTAAGTCATTTTCATTGTCTGCAATCCATAATCATCAATATTACAAGTAATAAAGGATTAAAATATTTTACTTTGCGTGTAATGTATCTACATAAGTACATGACTTCCATATTCTTAAATAAGTGACAAGAAAAAAAGACAGAACTTTTAAAAATAAGATTCCCACTTTTTGAGACGTACCTGCATACCAAAAGACTCGCAGCCGCAGTTTGCGGTTTTTGGGAAATGCCGCCTTGGTGAGGCAGGCCGAATACCAATCCTGCCCGTGTGCATTTCTTCATTTTGTGACAAAGTTTGAAAACCATGTATGAGGAACGGTCACAGGCTGGGGCTGACAATACAGAAAGCAAACAACGAGGCCTAAACAGCACAGCTGCCAAACAGCCGAGACATGAGGGAGCTCCGCTGCAGCTTGATGGAGACAATAAAGACGAGCAGCGGTCTGAACGCTGGGCCAGTAAGTGTCTTCAGCTGCCTGGGTGGAATTATGAATTCAGAGAGAGCATCCACTGTGGGGACAGAGAACAGCTGTAATAATTCACGCTGAACACAGACGACAGCTTACAATAAACAATGCGCTACTTTGAGAAATAACGCCATGTAAACACGGTTAGTCATTTAGCTCGACATCCGCATGAATTAACACTGGCTATTTCATGGGAAGTACTTCATTAGCTGGAAAACACATTAATAAAAACAGAAGACGGCATTCATTAGAGGACTGGAAACATGACAACTTTGACATTCCGCTAAAAACAATTCCCAAAATCTTGATTATACTTTTCCCCTCCAGATTTAACTCAATTTGGACATTAAATCCAAAAGCATAGCAGTGCAGAGGAGCGGCAGAAGTTCTGCAACCTTGTCTCTGGTCTTTATCACTATCATAATAACAGAGGGGAGAGTAATTCCACCAATAATGAAATCTGACTGCGCAGACTCACCGCCCCCACTTGACATGCTGCCTGCGTCCCGCGCAGCGTGTCACTTTTTTGGGGGTAAATTAATCATTCCAGCTGTTATTTACATTCTCTGTGTCCACTGTTGTATCAGCCAAATTATTGTCATAAATCTCACTCATTCTGGAGCCTCTTCACTCGGAACAAGGGGGGGGGGGGGCGGAGAGGCCCGCGCCCGATCACGTTCCGCCTCGTCAAAAAAACTTTCGGCCTCGAGATGCTTTCTCTTCTAGTTTGCACTGACTAACGCTGACAGCAATATAAGGCTTTACAAGACTTTAATGAGCCTCTTCTTTCCAAGAAAAACCCCTGATGATTAAACACACGCAACCAAACAAGCTCACTGAAACACTATAAATGCAAATTTGGGTTGCTGCAATGCAAATGGAACCCCATTTGCATGGAGAAAGCCGTACTCTTACTCATTTCTATCTTAATTAAAAGGGATGCGCGATACTGAGAGACATGGAGGGGCGGGGAGATGGAGCTTTAAAACATTTAAGAATGGCCTTTTTTTTTTTTGTCTCGGTCTTATTTTAAGAGATATATGGTAAAAATCTCAAATGCTTCTGATTCTAGATTTACAGACACCTGAAACATTTTTTTTACATTTCTGTAACAAATCGACCAATTTAAAGTGGGAAGTATTGCATGTTTTCCAGGCACAGTTTCATTTTATAGCACAATCAAGTAACTATGTTGTTAAAAAAGTTGCTAGAAAATTGCTATATATAACAAACATGACTTAAAAGAATTTTTACTTTGTAATCTAACGCCTTGAAATTGGACCTCTGTTGCTTTAAAAACTCCTGCTCATTCTGAAACTCCGCCTTCAGGAAGTCATCACCACGCCACTCCCCTGTTAACTCTTTAGCAACATTTTTACTGAGAAGTAGCTCATATAATGAGCTCAACTGATGCACAGTTCCATCAGGTGTTTGCTAATGGCTAGTCTGAAGGAGCTGAGTGGAGAAGTTGAAAACTGCAGCACTGAGGAGGAGCTTCGTCTGGAAGGCGGGGCTAGGTCCGCCCAGGCGTTTTGCACAGCTGAATGGTTGCCACGGGAGATTAAAGGATTTCTCAAACATACATGAAAGGATCAAGGCAACACTCCAGGTATGTTTTCCATAACATCACAAAAATCTATTTGACATAATACTGCCCCTTTAATGTACTTTATTGGTATATTAGGTAAGAAGAAGGTCATTGTTGGAGCTCATTGGTGTAAATCCAAAATGCTATGTGAAATGTAACTCTGTACCCTCCTGGAAAACATCGTTCCCACTGCTAGACGTGGTGCTGCCGCTCCTCACAGGTATCTTTTAAAAAGAAAAGCCGTCACCCGCAATCAGCCGATTCAGCAAATTAGCTGATGAGGTTGATCAGTGCAGGCTACATCTGCTTAGCCTTAAGCTTACGTCTCGAATAATTTCATCTTTCTGCTTCAAGTCAGCGAACTACGACCAGCAACAACTTTAGAAAACGTCAGTTTTTTAAAAAGCACGGCAGCAAGTTCACCTCTAAATGGCTCAAATAAAACAAAACGCAGCCATAGTCAAAGTCTGGACTGACCAAACAAAGGAGAAGATGTGACATTGCCTTTCAATTTAAAAACTTAAACCTCTAATGTGATAAATTACAGTAAATTCTGAGGAAACACTTTGACTTAAAGGAACTTTTGGATAGTTTTCGCAAATACTTGATGGTCTGCAAAGCAATCATTAGGTTTAGAGGGCAATTGCTTCCCACATGACCATTGGGTGAAGCAGTTTTTTTATATAAAAAAAAAATCATTGATTTGTATTTACTCACACTTTATTTATTGGACGATCTGAAACTTTTGAGTTTGTTTTTATTTTAAAAAAAAGCAAAAACAGGAAATCTATCAGAGGAACAAAATGCATATTAACCTGTTACTGTTGCACTTTTTTGGTTTATTTATTTATTTTATTCATAGCACCTCGTTGTTTCCCGCCTGTGTGATCCTTCATCCGCTATGGCCTGTGACACCGACAAATGAAGCCGCTCAGCAATCCTATTGAAACCCGAAGCCGCGTCTCTCAGGGCTGGCGCTCAAAAGTCTGAGAGACGGATCAACGAAAATGATGGGGACTGATCCTTTCAGGGGGAAACGAATGCACGGGGCTGTTTCATCAAACAGGCCTTCCATTTCGATCAGCGCGAAAATGTCTAAAAACGGCTCGCTGCAGGAGAAGGGCAAAAAATATAAATAAATAAAATTAGCATAATTTAAGAATACGCTCAGAGCGGAGCAGCTTGTCCAACCTTCTGTAAACGGAAACAAGAAAACCAACACTTCAGACTTTAGAGGGGATTAAAAAGTACAAACTTTTGATTCCGGCACGCCCTCCTTTTAGGTCCCTGCCACAATCGACCTAAAAGATGTGAAAGCAAATCATTTATTTAGCAGTAGAAATGAGCTCCGAAAGCCTGTCAGTGTTAGGAAGAAGGGGCCTCGTGGCGTCCCTCCGCTAACTCTGCACTGTGCTCATAGTGAATTTTTAAATACTTTGACTTCCAGCCAACATTATTTTTTCAATCACTTGACAAACTTGTTGGCAGAGCAGTTCTCCGCCAGCTCTGCGAGTTGTCAGGAGTGTGCAGGAAAGTGCTTTATCTCCTTCTGTCCTCGGCCCTCCGCCGAGAACACTTGTCCACCCACACAGGTATGGATCGAACAAGGCGGACGAAGCGCATTGTTTGACTTTTTCTTGTGCGTCTCGAGCTGGTGCAGCACCCTGTGGAAGTCCTGGAGACACATTCAACGTTTTCACCCACAAAGTTTAGTGGATTGCGACGAATCAACACAAAGCGGCCTCAACATTTCCTGTTTACAAAATAAATACATAAATCTGGATAGTGTGGAATGATTTGTGTTCTAGAGGTGGTCATAGCCTGTACATGAAAAATGTGGTGGTACCTAGAATAATGCTATAAACACGCAAACTATAAACGCATAGAACATACGTGCAGTTGAAAGCGCACAATACGAACACAGCAAATAAATAAATATACAAATAAATACAATTAAAATAAACTGCATCCTTCACCAAACATTCATAAAACTGTGTTCTACAGTTGCATTTTGATCAAGATTCAAACTTCACGACTATCAAGAAATGTCTGAAAGATTGTTTTTAATAAGTCTTACCCTTCACTAAAAATTAAGAAACAAGTTTAACTGCACAACTCTCTATCTGTGTGGCACCTCATGCCGCCCAAGAGGAGAAGCCGCCCTGGACAGCCGCCCACATTGTATCAGAAACCGCTAATACTTCCACTTTACATAATGTGAATCACTATTGTATCAGTCATAATGCTAATACTCAAAAACATAAGCAAACACTTGCAGTTGTAACATTTAACTGTACAAACGTGGGAAAAAAACACATTAGTATTTTTTTAGCTGTGAATTCGTTTGTACATCACTATCAGAAACGCAGTTTATTTACATCATAGCAAATTCTGTTTATGCCTTATCAAAGTTCCAGCCAGAGCTTGGTGAAGTCTGTTGTTTGTCATATTCCCATATCTACTTGGAGATTAAGAACAGAAGAGAAAAGATAGGAGAAAGGCAATTTCTTTGGATACCTGAGAGCAACAAATCCAAAAATTGTGTCAGTGGCAACAAAACCACTGACAGCTGGTGTAAGAAGTGAAAAGAGGATTGTTTTATGCTGTAATGCTTCAAACTAACTTTTTCTTCTTCTTTTTTTAAAGGAGTTTAATCATTTTTACACTGAAATAAGAAGATAACCTATTTACATATAACGTCCTGTTTGGTGTTTGACTTCAAACGTTTCGTCTGGGAATTGTAGAAATGGTTCTGTCAGTACAGATTTGCTGAAAAACCTTCATTCATTGACTCAAACCTGAAGTCAGCAGAAACTAATTTTAATGAGGGAGTCTGAAAACTGGAATTTAGAAATTATTTAAAAAAAAAAAAAAAAAGCTGTAGAAACATTGTGTTTGGGGCTTTGATTCAATTTCTGGTTTCTGACTTCCCACCTTTGCCTCTTACTGGATTGCCTCGGTTTTCTGCTGTTGTCAAAGCAGCAATCCATCAGATAAACATCGCTTATATCACTCATTCTGTAATCACCCTCTATTTACTGTAGGCTGTTCGCTCGCTCATCGACGGCGGGGCTGAGCCTCCGGTTACGACTCTCCACGGATAAATCTGGTTTACGGGACAGATGGATGGATATTTACAGTTACAGTTCTTTTTTGTCACATCCATTTTTTATACTGTGTCTTTTACGGATGTGGTTTTGGCTGCTTTTTAAAGCCAGCTGACGGTTTTGTTTTTTTTATTTCTGTGATTGATTTGATTTGATTTTTCTTTGTTCCCTTAAACTTGTAATCTAATTCTGGGTCATTCACCAATTTGAAATATGACAAAGCATTTTCTCTGCATGACTTTGCAGCACTGATTATCCCTTTTAACACATACAGATCATATTACAACTGGACTGCCAATGACAAAAAACAATTTTATTGGATCAAGTAAAGGAGAGCTGCTGGTTTTGAGTTAAAAAAAACTGAACCGTGAATATTGTGACTGATGTCGACTGTTAAAATTTATCTACTTTTGCAAATAAAACAATGACTTTGTGCTTTATCCTTCTAATTTAACTTCCTGTCTCACATAGCATGTGACACTAAACTGTATCATTTACCTTTTAAAAAAAAAAAAATGTTCATGTCAACTTGAATGACCAAAACGTAATTTTTTTTCTGCACTTTAACAACTCCTCATAATATGGTTTAATTTGAATTAAGAAAGTACTTGAGAATATTATTTGCATTTTAAATATTAACTATGTTAAAATCCTGTGTGTTTGTTTGTTTTTTGTTGGGATGGTTACGTGCAGCAATTTCAACTTTTTTGTCAGACATCGTCATGGCAAAAATACAGCTTGAAAGATATTTGGCTGAAACATTTTGAAAAAGGTGTCGCAAAATCTGTCATTTTAGTCCATAAACAACAAAAGGAAACGTCGCAACGCGCTGGAGGGACTGAGGAAATGTGCATGTTAACAAATAAAAGCCACAATCCTGTTAATCTGGGGACTTGAGTTGCTTTTCAAGCATTAATTCACCATTTCCACTCTGCGTTTCTGTTTCCTTTCTTCCGTCAGAGCACTTTGCTGCCACGGCCCGATCATGATCATTTCGTTGTGTAGAGCCCAACCTGCTCCTCCCACACACTATAGCAGTGTTTCTCAACCCGCCCCCCTCTCCATTATCCAGGTCCCTCACTGCCCCCCATCAAAGAAATTGTAGGCTACTGTGCACTGAATATTGTTTTATTGTTAATATTACTATCACTATTGTTGATGTTTTGATTTTTATGGTTTTTTCTGTATTTATCATCAAAAATAATGTCCCAGAGAACAAAGCACTGTAAATAGGAATTATTTTTACAGGCATCTATGAAAAATGCAATGAATGGACATTAAATTTAAAATCGGTCGGCCTATCAGCAGCTTAACAGAGTGGAAAAAATATTCTTGTTCTGTGCCATTTTCTGATGTTAGTTGTTAAATATTGTACGAAATGAGCTGATAAAAGATGTACAATAATACAAGTTTAAACTTTGATCTATTTGCAAAAAGACAGAGCTCTGCAACATGAAAACATTGATACAACTGCAACTACATCAATCATAACTCTTCTTCTCTTCAGTGTTTCTGTCAGATTCTGGTGGTGCAGCTCCGTGCTGCCTTCAGGAGAATGGGACATCAGAGTGCCATCCATAAAATTTCACCCACATGGCATTTACTGTGTAAACCAGAACTTTCAATGGAAAAACAGAAGTTCTAGATCCTTTTAATGCCATACAAATATGGGACAGAAACATGGATTATATCTTTATATAGACCCGACTATTGATTTATAGATTAATAGTTTGGCAGAAACTACAAAGAACAAAGCTTCATCAAATCCTAATGAGTCAAATTGAAAATGTCATGGAGTCACTTAACACCATCATGACATTAACACTGATATGAAAAGTAATATTGAAGAAATAAATATAGCAAATCTAATTAAAAACATAAATAAGTGATAAGTTCCTGTAAGATTCTTAGTACTATATGTGGCCCCAACAAACTCATGGCACTTCAACAATATTATTTTACCTTTTATCTGAAAATAATGTCTGTTTGTTCTTGCCATACAGTCCTCTGTATTAATTATTGCTCGAAAGGTCTTGCCATACAGGCTTATTCCTCTGTATTTCATTTAGTTTCTTAGTTTATTCTTGCATTTTGTTCTTTTAGTTTTCTTTGATTAGTATGATCATCTCTTGGTTTATTATTACGTCCTCTTTAGTTTCTTTCTGTTGCTAGTTTTATTTGATCGTTTTTATTGACGCTCACTACCAGTAATCTTCACTCATCATGCTATTCACCTGCTGCGCCACTTAATCGTCACGTGTTGATTTGCCACTCATATTGACTCTTCACTCCTCAGTTGTCGCTCCGTTCTATGTCCTTGTTCTCCTGTTTGAGAAAAAAAAAATCCATAATTCTGCAGACCTAAACTGGCTGACACTAGGTTCAGAAAAAAGAAAAGAAAAAACACCTTTCAAACCCAAAAAAACATGACTTCCACTGACCTCTGGTGTAATAGCTTTGGCCTTGTTTCATGTTGCGACGTTGATGCGGGGCAGCGGCTGAGGAAACGTCCTTTCCCAAACAAGCTGAAAACAGAAGCAAAACACCTGACTTTTTGTGCAAAAGAAAAAAAAAAAGTTTTCACTGAAATGAATCGGTGTTCTCAAATTAAAATCATATACACTCCTGAAATGATTAAACACAAACTCAAAAATCACTTTTTCTCATTTGTCTACTTTCTATGTAAAGTTTTCCAAACTTTACCGTTTTACCGTTTGTTTATGTTACTCGTATTTATCACAACCCAACTTCCAGTAAAAAAGGGGGAAAACAAATAAGCAGAAATAGAAGATCGCTGCACCTGTCTTGCATCTGTCCTAAAAAACACCCTCCCTGGAACCCAAATCTGCATATTCATGTGATAATAAACTACATCCACCTCTGTGGTGTATAATTCATTGCGGTAACAGAGTTGTGTGGGAAACTCCTGTGGCTTTCAGAGAACTGATTTGCATGCATGCGCATTACAGCAGCGAGTGACGGTTTACCAAAGAGCTCAGAAAACAGAGAGCGGTGCAGAACAGCAGAAAGATGTCTGAACAAGGAAACAGAAATGCAAGGACGTTTTTGGACACGTAGCGTGTTAAACCTATATTCAGCTCCAGCACAGGGCTCCACCTGTAAGAGCGCATTTTAATGCTACTTTGTTTTAGACATGTGAAAAGCAAAAAAGAATTTACCAACTTAGCACAACACAACTCCTCTCCAATGAATTTTTGGTCAAACACGTGAGAGCTTATGTGAAATATCACTCAAGTTGCACATTTACATTTTATTGAGTGAATCAATCATGAACAGGTGTAAATGTTCATCCCAAGGGCAGCCGCGCAGATGAGAGAAAACATCAGCTGAATCCTGAACATACATCATATTTTTAGCAGCTGCAGTCGGAATGGCAGCAGTCATGACCATTAGTAATCAGAGCAGTAGTCAGCCTTTGCAGTAAAAAAAGAAAAAAAGAAGAAGAAGAAAAAAAAAACCTTCCTGATGTTAAATGCCGAGCTGCAGCATTTTAACAAAAGGCTTCAGGCTTCCCAATGAGATACCGACGTCCTTCTGTGGTAAGTTAGAAAATCTGGGACACAGACTTATCGAAATCCACGAGCTCCGGCCAAGAGAATCAGCAAACAGGCAACTTTTATTTTAACCAACGCTTTAACACCAGGTTATTCACGATTTCAAGCCACAGATACCAAATGTACAAATACTTCTATTTACTAAATCCAAAAACTGATGAGATAAAACATGTTTAGGATTTTCCTTTGTATTTTTACAGAAATTTACACAGTTCCTTCATGACAATTAGGTTGAATGTTTTCAGTCCCTGCTCTACTGCTGGTATGTTGTTTTAAGGCTTTCAAGCCTTCATCTTAATGAGCATTATGACCAAACACTGATTTTAGTTTATTAACAGAACATGTCACTAAAAAAATAAATAAATAATAAAACTTTTTTTTTGTCAATTTTACTGTATTTTCTTCTTCCTTTCTGAGCGGCCCTTCCAACCAAATTGATACGGGTCCAATTTCACTGTCTGTGTTTCCACAGAACTTTAGATTGTGCAAACTGGAATTACGAAAACAAATTTGCTTAATGGAGAAGCACCAATTTTATCGAGCTCACATTTTTCAATAAAAAGTTTCGGCGTTAGTTTTTCAGCCTTATCAAAATGAACGTTTTTCGCAAAGCTGCAGCAGAAACACTTATCCACACCTTGTGTGGATATCGAAGGATAAACCAGACTTGCGGGAGAGTCCACAATTCTCTTCTAGATATATATAATCCATGATTTCTATTGATTTACTCACAAAAAAAAAGTTTGAGCGTCAAAAAAGTTAACACATATAGTAATGTTAGTTTATGGAAATTCTTTCTCTCATTATGCTGACATTTAGCAATTGGAAAAAAAATATTGTTCTAACTTTTGTACGTTAGTTTGCATTTAGTGTGCATGATACCGTTTCACCAGATGAAGATGTAAATTATAGCAACACTGTATGCAAGAAACATATTCTTTCTTCCTTCACAAGACAAAACTCGGCCGGTGTTATCTTTGCCACGAGAAGTATTCAACGCGTAGAACCGCCTTGGTAGAGAAACGACACTCTTTCCGAGGCTGTTTGAAGAAAATCTGCCTCACTTTTATATGCGAGTCACTGCTGCTGACGCCCCCCTGTTGTTATCACCTCACCTAACCCCCCTGTCGCATTTCTCCTCCTGCTCCTGACTCCCCGCAAAACAATCCATTTACAATTATGCCGGGTCAGTGGAAATCAAGAGGTGGGGGCGGCTGGAGATTCTGACAGCATTAGCCAGTTGGGGTACACCGAAGCTACGCTCTGCATTCAAAAAGACATGCTTGAACAGCTACCATCATCATAGAAAGATCCCTGTTTGCTGCCTGGTGTCCAAATGCCCCATCCTCCCATCAGAGTATCCAGATTATTGGCTCAGGCCGATGAGACAGCGCGGACGATGAGGAATCCGGCCACCCCAGTCAGAATGGAACCTATTTGTGGTTTCCAACACATCCCAGGTTTTTATTTCGTGATAGAGTGTTGTAATTTACTTTCTCGGCGTGGCCACGTTTTTACTTAACCTACCTCGTTGTGTACCTCTCCGGATCCTGATTTTCTATATTCTCCTGTATTACCTCTGGGCGTCCACGACTGAAAGTCATCACGAGCTCTTGCCTGGGCTGCCACCAAAAGAAGAACTACAGGAAGATTTGGTTGTGGCAATTTGTTCAAATTACAGAAACAGCTGTCGAAAAACTTCGCTTTTTCAAAAAGTCTGTAAATAACGAAAGATATTGAACATTGAGTATAAAAAGTATGTGAAACAGCCAAGTAAGTGGCTAAACATTGAGAAATCTTAAAGGGGCGGTATTGTGTTTTTCAAGCATAGTGCCACTTTGTAACATAATCAAGTAACTATAGTTACAAAAATTTTGTATATATCAATATAACTTAAAATAAATTTGACTCTTACCAGCGCTTCACTGAGAAGTAATTCATGTAATAACCTGAACGGTTGCCATGGGAGATTAAAGGATTTCTAAAACATGCATGAAAGAATCAAAGCAACACTTCACGTATGTTTTTCATGAAGGAATAACTTTATAACATGATGTAAAAAAAAAAAAGTCGATTTTACCTAATACTTACCGTTTGAGAAGATATAATTGGACGAATGTCGGTTCTGTCAAATTTGTGTATCAAGTTTTTATTTCAATAATATGTTTATTATGATAAATGATGATTTTCAAAATGGTTTACTGTGCAGTTTTGCAAAACTATTCCATAAAGTCCTTGCAAAATATAAAAATGACAAAGATGTGAAACCTTTTGCAAGATACTGTACATTATAAAACATTCAAGGTAGTGATGTTTTTTTTTTTTTTAAATGTTTGCTAAAGGCTATTCAGCGAAAATACCTCATTTCAATGCATTCCGTTTAAAGCATGGACAGTATTGAAATAAACAGGACACTGGCTGAAAAAACATGCTTTTTTATTATTTCTTTTTAAAAATAGATTTTATACGTGACTCTGACATCAACAAAGCAAGTGCTTTTACAGAAACAAATGAAGTACGAAAACAGCTCCATTTCTAGATACTGAAAGGTGTGATGAATTTTTCTTTTTTTTCTACAGTGGATTTGGTTTTCTAAAGGAGTATTTCTATTCTCTGGAGGTTTCACCAAAAAGAAAAAAAAAGATTGTGAGGACATTGTGATGCAGAAAGGCTCTCTTTACTTTTCATCCCCTCTCTGCCCTTTTCTCTTTCCTTTATGCTCCCTTGCACTTTTACCCTCTTCTTCCTGTTGTTAAAAACGTGACTCTCCCGATTCTTCCGTACGTTTTTGATCACCTTCGCTGCTTGTACCAACGAGGCGTCATTCAATAGGTTCAAATTTATTTCTAAACACAGTCTGGACCGTAAAAAGAAGTTTGCGGACAAATATTGATTATTCCAAAGCTGAAGTTATTACATGCGGTGCTCTTATCTTCATAAGCTGTAATTGGATCCTGGTCATTTTCTTTTCGCTCCACTTCCTCGGTTTAGCGCCAGTTTATCAAACACAGTGTGGAGGAGAGTTCCAGTTAATAAAACTCTGTATTTATGTTCTTAGCATGTAAAGGGCAGCACTGGAGATATATTGATTTTTGCTTTGGTTCTTGATCTGCTGGAGTGAATCACACTGAAGGGCGGCTGGAAAATGTCAGGACGCTCTTCACCACACAACAGTGGAGGCGTAACGGTGTGCACACACACACACACACACTTGTGCTGAATATATCCGGTGCTGCCCTGTCGGTTTTGAACAAACGTATCAAATAGAATTGCTTCATAACTGCATAATGTTTCTGTGTGGAACAACAGACCCATTCAATAAATTAGAATCATGAAAAGTCCATTTGTTTATGGGAGCTTCGTCACCAAGTGAAGCACATTAGATAGATTAATCACACAGATGGATGTTTTGAAAGCTTTTAAAATCTGAATATTACATCAGACCAATGAAGAAGAAGAAAAAATGAATGCAGAAATGTAGCCTTAATGAAAAGTGTGTTTAATACCTGCTTAAAAGTTGTCGATTTTCAAACGGGACTGTTAATCTGACAAATGAGTCTCATCGAAAGGCGTGTTCTAATTTATCGATTGTATATGTGCAACAAAACCAAACAAAACAGAAAGGAGTCTGTCACCATTTCATGTCAGTATGAGACAGTTAATCTGTGAAAATATACCAGAGCCAGGAGGCTGTCAATCAATGCTGCTAATGGTGGAGAAGCAATTTATCGTTCCAGAAAAGCAGTTTATCGGCCGCTACAATTGGTGGTTATCCTAACTAGCCTTAGAGTTTTTTTGGCAGGCTACCTTGTGGTGAACTATCTGCTATCTCTGTAACATAGCAGAGAGCAACATCCCTCTCCCTGGCTCTGATTGGTTATTTTTGACTGCGTGGTAAATTGCTGCAGTTGCTAATGGGAGAAGACAGAGGAACGAGAGTTTTTCACTGTCGTGACATAATTATAATTTTAATAAATATGTAAAAACACTTTGAAAAAAAGTAACATAGTGCAGCTAAGCTGAATTACTCAACTGAAACAACGTGAAAAAAAATAAAATAAAATAAGCTAACGTCCAAATCCAGTCACCTGCATCATCAAACCAGCCCAATCCCAACAGATGGGCTTTTACGGTGCATTCAAGTACATCTTGCCCACTGGGTTATCTAAATATCCAACCGACCTTTGACTGATGATGGATGAATGAGCGTTTGTACTGACTGCTGAAAGGTACGAATGTATCGGCTTCTATAGCTACACAGGAGAGAACGGAATGAAGTGACAAATGGTAAAAATGCAATCTGTGTAACGTGAACATTCCTGGCAAGATTAAGTGCGGTCTGAAAGTTGCTTATTTTATGCCATTTCGAGAACACGGAGAGAGAAAAAGAGCGCGTGGTTACAGTAATGTGGCATCCGGTTCCTAACAGCTCAGCGCTCTGTGATGATAGCCCATTTGCTTTTATCTGCTCGAGCACCATCTATTACGGGTTATGAGTTTTTGCTAGTCGCTTTCATCACATTTGTTTTTGAAGCTTCACCAGGTCCAGGGATTCCACTTTAGGGAATAAAAGTGATGCATTTCGAAACTTAAACCATCAATAATTCGTTCAATTAGGTATCTTCACCTTGGCGACAGAATTCTTGCGTGTGTGGGTGTGTGTGTGTGTGTGTGTGTGTGCACAGACAACAGACTGGAATAGACGGGAATGCAACACCAAGGCTTTTTTTTTTTTTTTTAAAGAGAGAACAGAACATACTCTCCTGTCTGAGATAGCTTCAGTCCATCAGTGTCCAAATCCAGGTACTTTTTTTATGCGTCTGTAGGGGAGAGATGTTTCTTTTCTTTGCAGGCATCTTTTGAGGCAGCACCATCAGAGTCGGTGAAATAAAGAAACTGAACGCAAAAGGGGGGGTAACTCTGTGCTAAGGATGACTCTGGAGCCTCAGGGGTGTCAGTAGCAAACAACACCGCATATCGCATCTGTCCTTTCAGGCTGGCTTTACTACAAAAAGAAGGGGAGCTCCAGGTTATTCACGCCTACAGAAATAAACTTAGCCCACCGCTGCGACTTTTAATCTCAAGGCAGAACCCTCCTCCAGTGTGAGAAATTCTTGCATTTGTATAACTAGTATTTTTATTTTATTTTTTTTTTACATTTATCTGACACTATTTCATTGTTCTCATTCATAAATCATTTTGAAGACTTCACCGCTCCATACCTACAAAGCAGCCCTTTAGTGCCTCTGTAGTGCAAAGTGTCCTTCAGCGCATCAATATTTGGCAACAGGGAAAGGGTTTTTTCTTTTGTTTTGTTTGTTTGCCTGTTTGATCGCTCTTTCTCCAGCTCTGATGTTGAATCATTAATTTATCAGTCTTTAAACGTCACACTGAGTGTTTGATCATCATGGACTGCCATGCATGATAATCGTAGCTCTGTTGAATTTCAAACCTGCCATAGAAACACAGCTGGAAAGAGAGAGAATTTGTTTTTCATTAGGCGATTAAAAAGGTGAGTTGGCTGGATGTATAGTAAGAGATGCTAGACAAAAAAATTTATATTTGTTGTGGTTTGTGTTAAAAAAACTAATCATTTGAAGGGCCAATATTATATAAAATCTACTTCTTTGAGCTTTACTTTGTATTATAATGTTCTCTTATCAAAAACAGACCTGGAGCTGCAGTTTCCAAGCTTCCACCTTTCAGAGCACACTTCCCTCACGACTCCCCCACTCAGCTCCTTCAGACTAGCCGGCAGCAATTAGCAAACATCCGGCGGAACGGCGCATGCTGAGTTCATTTTACGAGCCACGTCTCTACGCCAGTTAAAACGTTATTAAAGGGTTAATAGAGGGGTCATGTTGAAGGTGGGGTTTCAGCCAGAGCAGGAGTTTCTTAAAGAGACTGGTTTGATATGTTTCATTGAATTGTTTTTCACGAAGGCTTTTCAATGTCAGAACTTTTCTCTACTAGTGTTTAAGCTGCAGTAGGAGCTGCGCTGTGTGCTAAACGGAGAAGTGCTTGTGTGTATCTGCTGCAGTGCCATAACCCAAGACGTTTAGTTCGAAATGTGTGTGTGGTTTCCAGAGCATTTTTCTTACGTGCAAACAAATAGTCTCTCGCAGAGAAAACAGGGATTAAAATGAGGGAGTATCAACTTTGCCTTCATTTAACTTCACTTATTTCATTTGCGGTAGAGGAACGTTGTGCATTAATGGACATTTTGAATGATACAATTGTAAATGCACTCAATTTCAGCCAAGGTTGATTTCCATTGTTTGTTCCCCCGCCTAATGATACAAGCAGAAAGACAGAAAATTAATAAAAACCCAAAAGAAAGAAAGAAAAAAAACAAGATTAAACACATCCCACAAGAAACAGTGTAAACACAACATTTCTTGCAGCCATAAAAGCATTAATTTTTCAAATGAATTTTCTGCACTAGCATATTTAATGGCTTTTGCTGCGAACAAAAATTTAAAAAAAAGCTAAGTAATTTTATATTGACTGAATTTCTTATTGTCAAGTAAATTGTTTATTTGACTATTGTAAGGAAGGAATTTTCTATTGTTGGTCATGAATGCGGTCAAGGACAGAATCACTTTTCACTAATAACATACAATGATAAAATCATGCATGATTCGCTCTCAGCAGTGTTAATCACTTTCAGAAAATGACGTTGCTTACAGGAACCATACATGGTGCTGGGTTACACTTTTATACTGCGACTTTTGCTTGGAAAATTAAATCAGCAAACAAATGGTTTTGACACATCTTTTCGAGTTTAGTAGATACGTTTTGCTAAATTCCTTATTTGTTGGTAACTGATGGCAGGAAGAACCTTGTTTCACTTTGAATCCATTGAACCCCACAAGCTAAGCTTAGTCTTATGATAGGTACGACCCTGAACACTGGAATGTTCATGAATGTGTAATTTTTGAAACAGACAGAAAAGTAGAAACGCAGCTAAGCTGCAGAGCAGCTACATCAAAAATACACATGGCTACACATAATATGGCAGTAAAACAAACTGCATCGCTGCACATTTTGACCCCATTTTTGACGTCCCTCCTAGGGATTTCAATCAATCGGCTTCAAACTCGGTCAGATTGTTCATAAGGCATGGCTGATTAAAAGTTATCAAACTTTTGCGTTTTCGTGGATGCTGAAGGGGGTTGCCTGGGGTCAAAGTTTGCCTACTCACCATGAAACACGAAACTGTTGTATCTCCTACACAAAAACTCACAGAGACACCAAACTTTCAGTGATTGATTATCATCGGGTGTCCTACAATACCCAATGGTCAAATGATGACATCACTTAAACCACGCCCCCTGAGAACAGGAAGTGCCATGTTTTACTCTGAACCCTCTGACCTAATCAACATGAAACTGTGTCTAGAGACAGAAGACATGTTGGTGTGAAGTGGATTCCAACCCCGACTGGTTTTGATGGAGCAGGTGGGCGTGGCGGGGTGGCGAAGTGACCTGTAATGCCGTTGCCAAACGTTTGCCTCTAGATTCCACATGTTTCAACCGAGCTGCACCAATTTTGGCTTGGGTGATCCTGGTTGGATGCCTGACGATTCTACACTGTTATAGTCTGATGTCATCTGACATCATTCATACGTATTTTCACCTTACGTATGAATTTTTATGCAAGTCAAAAACCTCATTTGGGGTCTAATCTGACCAGAGGACACTCACTCACGTGTGGGTCTTCCTTATTTTCCTACAGACGGATGTAAACAACATGAGGCCCTGATATGCTAATCAGTGTGCCGCTTTGTAAAACGTTGCACCGCAGACTGAATGGATGTGTTAATGAAAAACCCCATTGGAAACAAATTCTTTAGGAGCCAGCAGAGGTTAAAAGGCGCCTTTGGATCATTTACCATTTTACTTCCAAGCCTGTGGTGAAATTTGCATTAACTTTATGAACAATGTGATAGGAATTATTAATCAAAGGTAAGAGGAATTAATTGCTAGACCTTTTGGTATAAGGTCAGACTATTTATTTTTAATTTAAGCTTCCTACAACGGTGTTGTTGGTTTTTTTTTCTTTTTGACGGCAGAGGCAACACGCATGCTAAATGTTAAATTTTCTCTTGGAAGTCAAGCGATTCTCGGTTAGATCCTCATTTGGGCTGGCATTACGGCAAGGCGAATGTGACTGAGTTACAAATTGGAAAGTACGGAAAGGTCATTTTCCTTTGCTGCTTAAAATTGCAGTACTTAAAAAAAAAAAATAAGCAAGAGAAATAATAATTCCCAAATAAAGTCTAATAGGGGCTTCTTTGGATTAAGCAAGTTTATCCAGGTTCCTTATCAACTTTCCAAACAAGTCAAAGGGAAAGAATGTAGTATATCTCTAGAAAGGGGACATGTTGAGGAAGGAAATATCTAAAAGGCCTTCTTGAGGAAAAAAAAAAAAGTAGAAGATGGGGTTAAAGCGGCTAATCTGGTTGACGTACGCGTTATCTAAAAGCGCCGTTCGCTTCCTTCAACCGGAATCCCTCCTGTCAAAGAGAGCTACACAGCATGATAAGGATGACAGACTTCTCATAATAACAATAAAAAAAATTAAAAATCTATATGCGCTGGATTTAACTGACTCAGAGATTCCTGGGCAGCAGAGGCGTTTATGAGGGTCACCCATAAAAAAAAGGAACATCTGAGATAGAAGAAGGAGGGGAATCATTACTCTCCTGTTTAATGTCTGCTTATCACACGCCAACAGCTCTCCACTTTATAAAGGAAGCGGAAAGAAACACTTCCAGTGAGGAGGAGAATATTCTTTCTTAAATATGTATGCGCGTCAGATGTTAGGGCTACAACTCAAATTTCATCTTATTATTTTGTCATGCTGATGCAAATAAATCTAAACCTACGGAGGTCAAACAGTAAATGGTGTTTTGGGTGTTTCACATTTTGTCGTAGTACCGACCCCCGATGTGTTTTATTGGCATTTTGTCTTGGAAATCAACAGTTCTTTCTGAAATAGCTCACGTTCGGTCAGCCTGGATGGATGACACTCTGTGAGCATCAGTACTCAAATGTTTTTGCGGATTCTCGATTGGATTTTGTTCTGAAATTATTAAGTCGTATATATTGGTCCCAATACTGAAAGAATACTTCATGACATTTATGCCTCTGTTTAATAAAAAGAAACGTTTTAAGTCAATCCAGCTCTGTTTTTCCTGTATCGGATGGGAATCAACCGATACTAAATCTCAGACATCTGTATCGGTATCGGAAGTGACAAAAGTGGATCGGGTTGAGGTCTGTGGTTGTGTTTCATATTTAGCTGCACATGCCACATTGCTTGTATATCTAGAGATGATCAACTGCTGCTTAAGGCTCTTTTAAAACCTCCCCTCTCATTTTGAGGTACTCCTATTACCCACTTTACTTACTGGAAAGGGTAAGTAGAAACACTAAACCGTTTCATCCATCCCTCCACTCTGAGACAAGGAACGAGCTTCGTTTTCGCCTCCCGCTTTCCCCACATCTGACAATCCTCGGGGGTTTCCGAGCATGAAACGCGCAAGGAGTCGGCAGAATACACCGCGTATTGCTACGCTTGCTGCCGGTGACAGAACAGTCGACACGGCAGCTGTGAGGGAACAGCAGGGTGGTTTAGATAGAAACGCAAAAACCGACTCGGTTCCGCCGTCCCGAATCCCAAATGTGGAGCCGTGATGAATCCGGTCCTTTCCGGCCTCAGCCTGCCAGGGGGGAATTTCACATTGGCTCTGGCGGTACGCAGAAGTCATGCTTCCCCCTCTCGGCTCTCATTAACTGTCCATCCCGAGCTCTGGGATTGACGCCTGACACACCGGGGGAGCAGTGCTCAGTCGAAGCTTCCCCCATAACTTTCTGTTGCGCTCAGTGACTCGGTTTGAACATTTATAAAGCGAAACGACGGCTGAGGTGCAGATCTCACTCTCCGCAGGGCAGCAAGCCGCTGCCGGGGGAAACTCACAGATCATTTGGCTCCAGGCGAGGTCACCTCCACTCTACCTACGTGGGTTTTTGTTTTGTTTTTTTAATGTGGCTTCACTGGGAGAATAAGAGCCTTCGGTTCACCTTTGCTGTCCAACTCGCTTTATTTCCGGAGTAATGATATGGGAGAGGGTTTTTTGTTTGATGAGACATCAAAGCGCGAGGAGGTTTTTTTTATTAAAAAATTCATTAATCAGATTCAGAACTTGATAAAGCAGCTGGAAGTCTCCCAAGAATGCTTGATGAGTCGGGCCCACGCGTTGGTTTGTTAATATTAAATCTTGTTTTTGAATCTACGTTATGAAGAATCATCAGCACATGCTCAAGGTACAGAGTGTTTGACAATAAATAAATGAAAGTGCGAAAGAAACGACCAAAGGCATCAGCAGTAGCATTACACTCTTCTTAATAAGGGATAACTGACTTATTTGGGGTTGTGAGTTGCTTGTATCTTACGTCTAGATGATCATGTCTTTAAATCTGCAGTATGCAGCTTTTGTTTTTTACATATTTATTGAATTTATTTCTATGTCATGACAGTTTAAGACAAATAATCTGTGGGGGAAAAAAATCAAAATCATCCGATAAACAGTTCTCCTGTAACGGTAAGTTGCTTTTCTGCCATTGCGATATTTAGTAGCGCATACATGAGGATGATTGACAGCGTTAAGACCCTCCTCCTGGCTCCGATTGATTGTTTCTGACCCGGAGAGATACATTTCTACGGACGGCAATAGTAGCACAGGGAGGATGCAGAGGAGCTTGAATTTTTTCACATATGTGTCTCATCTTATGCTGTCACAGCATGGATGTTTCCACTGGTGCAAACCACAAAGAAGAGAAGAAGAAGAAGAAGATGACAACAGGAAGTATTTGGAGCATGTTTTTTAATGACTTGTGTGAATAAGAAGTCATTAAAAAGTTATTTTTTTGTGGCTTATTTAATGGAAACACCACAAATGTGAAATTTGTGTTTTTTAGACACTAGCGGAATATAGACAAAGTTTTAAGCTTATTTTGTAATGGAAGCGCAACTTGTGAGGAACAAAGAGACATGCTTCATTGACTGAATCAACAACCGCAAAATGGCATCTGACAACAAATCAAAGAGTAATATTGGAAAGTCCAGGACAAAAAAATGCTTTAAAAAAAAGTTTTACAAAATACAAATGATCAGACATAAAACTCTAGTCCACTAATCTCAGTTGAAATTATATTTAACATAACTCACACTTGGATATCACGCAAATAGCACATTAGTGGGATGCTTTCTATCTTGTCTTATCCTTCCACCTAGTGAGTATTTCCCAGATTAAATGAATTACCATGGAGTACCTTCCAAGAAAATAAATAAAATGTAAAAAATAAATCTATTAGGCTCCACTAAGAGAGCTGTAAACAGAATCTCTATTGTCTGAAGGAGTATCATCCCCCAAAAAAGTCCAAGCAATCCCCTGAATTGATTAAAAATAAAGAATCTTTTCATGGGAGTTGAAATACCCTCAAGGATCAAGACGAGAGATTTAGCTGCCTTGTATTTAAGCAACTAGGATTACCTGGTAGGCTGAGAACCTGCACCAACATGTGGCCTTAGGGTTTGTTTGACTTGATGAGCCTCTCCGCGGTGCAACCTAACATGAAGCGTGACAGACCTGGAGCCGCTCAGGCTGGTTGACATCTTGTGTTTCTGTCTGAACAACAGAAGGTCCATGTTTCACATAACACCAAGACCTGAGAGTACATAGCCGCAGTTCAAATTCAACGTAATTCAGAGAAACGTTCATAATGCCGAAGGGAAATGGAATGTTTCATGTACGGAAATACTCTGACAACTTTGCCAGGAATCAAAGACGGACAAGACATTGAGTATAGAGGGCTGAGGGAAGACTTTGTGGCATAGTGTGGGAAACAATCTTCTTATCTTAAATGTGAACAAAACAAAGAGAGATAAATGTAGACTTCAGGTGACGGAGGAAAATGGCAAACACCATTTCCTTCATGGTGAAAAGTGGAGATTCTGGAGGTTATAACTATCTCGGGGTTCACCTCCTAGAAAACCAATGAAGAAGACGCAACAGAGAGGCTTCTTCTTCCAGAGGAAGCTTTGATCCTTCAATGTTTGTAGCAAGATGCCGAAGGTCTTGTTGTGAAGAGTCCAATCTCTTCTGCCATTATCTATCGGGTTAGCATCATCAGAGCTGAGACTTCAAACCTCAACAAATGGATTCTGCTCTGGATTCTGCTCTGAAGGTGGTTGTGCAAATAATGTGCTTCATAAAATACAGAAAAGCTCTGAGCACTGTAAATAGGTTTCCTCTGATCTGCTAGAATACATGATGGCCACAACAGGCAATCCTTCATGACCACAGATGTTTCTGTCTCTACAACCATTCTTAGAAGAAATTTTGTTTAGTTTAACATTTCTACACAGTTTAATTTCCCTTTGGGATGAATGGAGTAGTTTTAAATGCAATCAAATAGAGAAGCTGTGCAGAACTGTGTAAGTGAATTATTCAATGAGACATTAACTTTAGAAGTGAGAGTATACAGTACATCTTATTTACACAGCTGCATTTTTAAAAAGAGGATCCGTACTGCATTTTCAGAGTGGGGTTCCGACCTTTTCACTCGGATTCATGGTTTCTCGACTATTTTTCCAACATAAAAGCAACAATTTTATGTGCTTGAATCACATCCTTCAACCACAAATAGATTGGCAATGAATGTCTACCTTTTGTTTGTGTTCTCTGTCCATTTGAAACCTGAAAGGTTTATCTTAAACATTCATTCCAGTTTTAATTGAGAAAGCCTGATTGAGACCAAGCCACACAGACTCCATGCTGACTGCAGCCAAATGTGCATCTTCTGACCTGAAGAGTGTGAATACTTGAGCACTTTCTTATTTTATGTTAAAAAAAAATTGTCATTGTAGTTATTTTTGCAGAAATAACATTTAGCTTTGAACTTAAAAGTTGTCTTTTTTTTTTTTTGTTAACCCGTTAACTGTTACGATGCAACATGGACTCACTGACTTATATTCATTTAGCTTATGATTGAATTTTTTAGAGCAATAAAATGATAAAATATCCCAGGGGCCAGTACTTTTTATATGCAACCACACTGCTCACTAGAGGTGTTACTAAATTGCAATGGAAATTCACCTGAATTTTGAATAGTAGAGTTGAATCAAGTCAAGCCACATTTCCAAGTACAAACGGGTCATAAGTACAACAGCATATTAGGATACATTGTAGACAGAAAAAGTTAGTAAATTTCCACCAAAAAAAATTAAGATTAAGTTCAGAAATTTGCTAGAAAATACTGGAACTTTTTTATTAATCTCAGAAATTTTCTTGGGAAAAAAAACCCAGAACAAATTTCCTTATTTTTTGGCAGAAACTTACTACTATTTTCTTTTTTATTATTATTTTCACCTAGTACTCTGTCATCCGTCTCCATGTTGCCGTGTGATAACCCTTTGCAGGGTTATCGCCTGATGACCGCCAGAGATGGACACCACCCTCTGGACCCTGTTTGAATATGTGAGCATAAACAGAGAACGGACGGATTTGGAGTAGACATCTTGTGAATCCCCCTGACAGAGGTGG
Organism: Brachyrhaphis roseni; assembly: GCA_903066815.1. Lineage (NCBI taxonomy): Eukaryota > Metazoa > Chordata > Actinopteri > Cyprinodontiformes > Poeciliidae > Brachyrhaphis > Brachyrhaphis roseni. The sequence continues at coordinate 56,110 of CAEFZY010015344.1, forward strand.
TCTTACTGACATACATGTAATTGAGACTCAAGCTTTTCTGAAAGGAAAAAAGAAAACTTCACTTTTCTGCTGAAGTTTATATTCACCCCCACATCCTGTCTGAAGCAGCGATGTCAAACACTGACAGTTGTCAAGTGTACAAGAACCATGTAAGATGAACTCTCATCTCAAGGAGACATCAATGTCGTCTCATCGAGTGCAGAAACATCAAGAGCGTCTCTTTGCTTCCTCAATGAACCATGGCTGATTTGGAATTGGTGAAGGTTTTTTTCTTCCTGGCATGAAAAAGGGACAACAGTACTGAACAAATCCCAAGACATGGAACAGCCTCCGGCGATTACACGTCGAGCTTTTAGTGTCAGACCCGAAGGACGAACAGTGCTGACATCGGCACCCAATCAGGCAAAACCACAAACTCTGTTGAGCCTTAAAACTTCTCCGTGTGACTAAAGTTCAGCTGCTGTAGCGACGGGGAGGACTCACAGTCGACATGCTAATAACCTCTGGATCACTGAGCACCTCCTTTTTGAAATAATTATGCTGGCATTCTCTCGGCTCAGCAGAATTTACATGTGCTAGTGCCAGTCAGGACTCACACTGCGGTGAGCATACTCAAACAGGCTCTGACGGATTTTCACAAACATATGAATCGGCCTTAATTTAAATTCCAAGTCGACCTTTTTTATTTTTGCAGGGGCTGGGGGGAATCATGAAATTCAGAGTAACTTAGGAATACTTACTCATGTCTACAATGTGTAAAGAAATCAGCTATCAATGCCTAAATGACAGTTTTTGTGAAAGTTATAAAGGAAATTGTTGTGTATTGGGATCTGGCCGCACTAAATGTGCTCATTTGGGAATGCAAAACTGTCAACAATGCGCAAAATCGGAATGACATAAATAAATTCGCCTAATGGAAACATGGCAATTTGAGAGGAAAAAAACTCGAGTTTTTTGAACAAATTTTTTGAGGTGGTTTTGAAATTTGTGCATTTTGCAAAACTGCAACGAAAACACTTCCTTTGCAGCACATTGCAGTGTATGTAACAAAGAGGCTTAAATAAGTAAAAGCCCAAATAGCAATTAGGATAATTATATCACGTGGTCAAATATTCTGTTTTAATTTGCAGAAAATATCTAGATAAACCCCAAGGAGCAAAAATTTACAAAAGAATGCAGGCTTTTATTTAAAATGTTCTTGTATTTTAGCATATGATGAAACATGCTCAAAATAAAATAGTTGATTACAGTGAGCCACTCTACATGGTGTAAGTCGTGATGATAGTGAGAAGAAATTCAGGTATTCAAAGGATAAGATTAATGAGAGAAAATAACTTTACCTCAATATGTGCAGTCCAATTAGGACATGTCAAAGTAACTTTCAGTTACTCTATGATGTATTAGAGTAACTGAAACTCTAAGACAGAAAATTTTAGTCCCAAAATTTTCTGTGCAAGCAAAAAAAAAGCAAAAAAACAAACAAATTATTGCTTAAGATGAGCCCATAGTTGAAAAAGTTTTTTATCTGTGGTGAACGCTGCTTCATCTGAGCTGTAATAAATGATGAACAGCGGTCTGCGTGTGTCACTGAGCGCCACGCTGCTCATTCTCAGGGACTTTAGGTGGTGGTCTGGGCTCTCGTGGGAATTTCTCGGGAACCCTGGAGCTTCACAGCAGCTAAAACCTTTCTCCTTGAAGTTCCCGATGACGCCTTTGAAGTGCTTTTGAAGCAAACGGTGATTACGGCACAGATTTCCTTGGAGCTAGTAACCACAGACGGGTGGGAAAGAAAATATGATGATTTCAAACATCAATCCCCTTTTAAAGCAACCGGTCTGGTTCTGCTAATTCATCAGAACAATGGGGCGGTATTAGCTGCTCCGTCCTGCCGAGGAGACAGTAAGATCACTGAAGTGCTAAAAGTTTTTAAAAAGGGTGCAATTGAGAGTTTTTGGATTGAATACATTTTCATTAACTTTGCAGCTATCTACATTTGATCTGATTAGTCTTGACTGAAACCTAGACTGAATGCAATTCTGTCAATCTCCAAACTTCTGGTAGTGATTGTTAGGCACTATGTTGTTCACTACTTTGTGTTGAGTCTGAGTCACTATGGCAATGACCTCTGACCTCAACACAGGATAAAATCATGCATAAACACAATGAACTGCCCTTGACTTGACTTTCTGTGCTCTCTGTTTGCAATGCTCTGTCTCCAAATTGCTGAATGAACAGAGTAAACTCTGAGCTGTTGAGTTCATACGGGAATAAATTTGAGCCTTAAATATAACGGGCTTGTAAATTCCTGCCAGTAAATCAAATTAAACACATCGTCACTATAACATTTTTATATTATATCACTTTAAAAAATAAAAATAAAGAAGCTTGCTACACTATGTTCAGATCTTTTGTAAAACATTCCAAGTCATCTTAAAATTAATGAGCATTTAATATTAAACAAGTCAATCTGGAACCACAAGCTTTGCTTTGGAAAACGGTTCACCGCTGTGTAAAGTTCAGGCAATTTGTAGTTAATGGGCCAAAACATGCAGAAGCACTGGTCCGCTGTTTTAAATCAACCAGGCCGACCCACTGCCACATGTCAACAGCATGTTATTAAGACCTGCTGACGTTCATATTATTACACCTTTAATTTGAGTTCCACAGGAATGTAACGCGAATGGGTTAAATAGAAGGCTGTGAGACGGCCATGTAAAGTTATGGTGGAGGAGGAGAAACTTAGAACAAAAATTACCTCCTTAGTTGAAGTAATGGAAAAAAAATAATTAATTAGTAAAAAATTAACAGCAAAGTTTCAACTTAGATTTCCTAAACATTCAAAAGATTATGCGTAAATTGTCAGAATATAGTATATTTGCCATGTCATCAGACAAAATGCACACATGAACCCAACCAAAATGAGAACAACAGATGCCATTTCAATTGTTGTTGTTTTTTTCTTATTTGACCTCATAATTTGGATACATTTTTACCAGTGACACATAAAAAACAAGATTTATTATACATACAAGACAAACAAACACTCAACAAAAATAACAAATATGGTAAAAATTTAAGATAAGAAACATTAAACAGCTTTTACACCAATCCACTGTTATTCACAAAAGTTCACATTATGCCACTTTATTTATTTAGTTTGTTTTAGATCTTGTGTTTATAATTGTGACTGTCATTTTGAAACATTAAAGCTAAATGAGTATCGTCCTTCATATTCTGAATGTTTGGCCTACTTTGCCACATCATTATGAAGCAATAATCGTAAAAAGTCTTCAATCGCGTCACTAACATCGTACTGGTGTCGCTGTATTAGAAATGGAAACCTACAGAAGCGCAGTCACTAAAAAACACGATAAAGTTGACCTGAGTTTTTACTCCTGCCTTGGAGTTGGTCTTCAGCAAGTCGATTTTGAAATTTAGAAAATAATCTTTAAGAAGATTTCCAGTTGTCTTCACCTGGCAGAACAAACACTCGTCTCCTACCATATCTTCTTTAGTTTATCAAGGTTAACATTTTCTTCCGGCATTTGACAGCAAAAAGGTTCACTACTTTAGGTAATTTTCTTTCATTTATTTGCTTGATCCAAATTATTGCATTATGCAGCTCAGGGCCTCGTAATGGCAAAGAACCACTGGGTTAAAAAGAAAAACGATGAAAGAAACAACACAAAGAACATTTTGAAAATTAGCAGCTAAGGTTTAACATTTATTTTCCTTTTCATCAGACCAAATTCAAAAGAGAGAAAAAAAACACCTTAGTGGCCAAGTGATCTAATGGAAACTAAAGTCCTTTAGAGAGGATGAACTGAATGAAAGATTCATGTTTAGACGATTTTCATGGCTAAGTAAAGAAAAGCTTTTCAAGGTGGCGAAGATATTTCTGCTCTGACATTTTCCCCATTGTTTAAGCGTAGACGTGAGCGTGTGGTAATTCCTTAGAGAAAAAAAAAAGTGAGACACCCTCTAAAGTGTGAAAGTAACGTTTTTCTATTTTGATTACCCACAACAGAAGCTTTTCCTTCGCTGTTTGTCTCCCAGCCTGCCCACTTTAATTTCCTTGGCACACGTTTATCAATTTTTATCTGCAATTTGTCTGTTTTCTTCACGTACATTGTTGCCCATCGCTTCCATTGTCCACTAATAGAATTCTGAAGTTACCCATTGAAGTGGTCTTGTTGTTCTGTCTCTTATCTGATGTCTGCCTCTTTATAATCTGCTTCCGCCCACGGACGGCTTCGCGGACTCTCTTTGCCACCCCGTCGCCTTTTCTGCTCCTCTCGTGGTGTACTCCACAATCTTTGGAGCCTTTTACCTATGGCTTTCGGCCCCCGTCACCATCCCTCCCCCCGCTTTCCACTTTGTTCCTTCTCTCCCCCTGACCTTTACCGAACACTGCGTGTTATTACCCAGAAGGTCATTTCCATTTCCCCATTTTGACTCGAGGCTCCTTCCTGGCGGTTCAACACCTAGGTGTTCTCCCCGCTGGTGCTTAGTTAACGAGGCAGTCAGAGGAGCAAAGCATCTCATTGCCTGCTTACATGCGGCATAAGCCCTTCTAGATCAAGGTCTTAGATTTAATCTTTTTTCCCTAAAGCCCCAATAAGCACATGTGATGCATTTATATGTACAGGGTTCCTGCGAAGAATGGGAAAGAATGCTGCTCTGAATGAAACCTTTTCCAGGTCTTGATAACTATGAAACAAAAAACCAAATATGGGGGAAAATATTGCATTATTGACGTAAGGCATGTGTAGCCACCTCTTTATATGCCTACATAAACAGATAGCTGTCGTAGATAACTACATGTAGGGGGAGTCTTTGTTTTTTGCTAAACTCAACATAATATGACACTGTAAGCCCCCAGCACAGTCATAAATTAGGCACATCTGTCCTCCTCGATGAGAATAAAGAATATCCTGCTGTTTGAACTGGCAGTCGTCAGGCTGCAGCTGCTGCAGAGTGGACCTTTATGCACACAGCAGGGATCCCATGAGCAAACAGTTTAAGAACAATGATGACTGTTTACTGATCTAATTGAACCATCAGCGTTTTTAGCTAAAGCCGGCCTGCTCAATATTTGTACTAAACCAACAGGAGTGATAATTACACCAGGCTATGTTCAGGGGAGAAGCCTTTCTCTTTTCTTTTTTTATCAAAATTTTTAGAAAATTGGACTATAAATTTATCCCATTGTTTGATTATTATTTTTTACGTGTATTCTGTTGGCTGGGATTTGTCCTGTGGTGGAACGTATGTTTCAGCCTTTAAATCATAAATATGGTAAGTAAAAATGGCTTTTTTTTAAATAAATATTATTTCTATTTTAAGTTCAATTTGATTTGAACCTGTAAGCTCTTGCTAAGTCACTAATTAATATCTCATAGAGAGAGACACTTACAAATTCCCAATTTAAAAGTTTCTTCTTTTTTGAAGAACAACAAAGCAAATTTTAAAATGTTGCTGTCAAGATGTTAAGATAAGCAAAACCAAACCGTCATGAATGTTCATTTCTCACTCACTGGACAGCATGGCGGATTAAATCGGGGAGGATCCTCCATGTTTGCAGATGACATTGTGATCTGTAATGAGAGAGGTTCAGCAGGTGAAAGAAAGTCTAGACAACCGAACGCATGCTCTTGAGAAAAAGGGGAACGAAGGTTAAAAGAAGCAAGACTGAGAGGAAGACAAGAGGAACAATGGAGCTGCGAGGAGGAGAGGTAATGAAGAGGGGATGAGTTTAAATACCTGGGATTATCCTTCAAATGCAGCGAGAGGAGAGAGTGCAGGTGAAGACAGGGAGGAAAATGGAAGGTGAAACCCACTGTGATGTAAAGTCACATGAAAGTCAGCGGTGGAGGTGGCAGGGCTTGAAGCTGTTAGGTTCTTCAGCACAGAAATAAAAATGTCGGAAAAGGCATTAGGAAACTAGATAAACAGGCCTGAGATTATTTGGACATGTTCAGAGAATAGAGAGTGGCTATTGTGGACGAAGGATTTCTCATATAGGTTGGCATGAGAGAGAAAAAGTCGACCACAATAAAAGCTTATTGATGGACTGACTAACAACATGCAGTGTGGGCTGGTGTGGTAGAGAAGCCTGAAGGACAAACGAGAATATCAGGGTTCAACACAGCAGAAATTATGAACAGAATAGTATCATGTCAAAACAGTTCATATAATATTGGTAGAATAAGTTGAGCTTTCGTTTTCTCCAAACAAAAAGCTGGCAGGCTTTGTTCACGTGACTAAAACTGTAAAGGGATCTTCAGCTCCTGACTTCTGTTGTCTAAAAATTAAATTAAATGATATAATGTCATTGCTCAAGATATTAAGAAAACAATTTGTACCGTGACTGTTTAAGAAAGACATGAAAATCTGTAAGATATAATCCAAAGGAAGATAACAAGGGGCTAACCATGATTATCTATTTGCTTGAAGATGACTGAACTGCTCTCTTTTTCAAGATTCAGTCTCACTACACAGCTTTAGGTACAAGAACCTTTGAACTTCACCATGTAGGCCTGACATAAATACCTTTGTAAGTAAAACAATTTAAGAAAAAACAATGCTAAAAGAATTTCAAAGCTTATTCAATTTTTTTTTTTTTTTTGACGGAAGCACTTTAGCTTTGTTGGAGAATCCTGTCTCTTCACCACACAAACACTTCACCTTCCATTCCTGCGTCATTGTTGACCACTTCAAAATGAGTAATGTTTTTAGTACAAAGACTATTTCTAGCCCACCCAAAACACAAGGCTGGGTCGGAAAAGAGTGTGAAAGGGCAAAGTTTCCGGCACTTAAAACAATAATTCGTTATATTGTTAATATCAGCCCCCAGTTTTAAAAATTCCAATTATCAGGGATGCAACAAGATCACATATCAAAATGTGACAATACATCTTGCCTACATTAACTCTGTCTAGCATTAAAGTCACACATACTGCCTGGTTAAGAAAGTGTTGCAATGTGCCGAAAGTACATCAGCTACATTTGAGACTCTTAGTTTGAAGAATGGGAGGAAATCGTTTTTTAGTTACCCTGTTGTGTTGATAGAGTGGGCTAATAGCTTTTCATAAAGCTAGCTCACACAACACCTCATAACCACCAACAAATCCACTCATTTTAAAGTGGTTGTCCTGTAGCATTTTGTGTACTTGGTATAATAAAAGAAAACCGTGACAGATAAGATAATATATGGCCTACATGTAAACAAAATGAGAGTACTGCAACAGGCTAATTGTTAGCTGCTAGCTAACAGCTAATTGTTAGCTGCTTACTGTCCTCTAAACTGAAGGGCTGTTTTAAAAGACAGATGAAGTCGCTTTTTTACACTAAATTTAGATTTATGATGAAACCTTGATTTCTTTGTAAAAACAAAAAAGCCTTAACCATTTTTGAATTAGACAAGCATAAAATCCCAATATATGAACTTGACTGGACTATTGTTCACTCGTGGCTGATTTTTAAAAGCACCATTTTTGATTTGTGAAGTCATTTAAAAAAAATAAAGAAAGCATTCTTAGTTTTCCCAAAAATTTCTAAAATATTTTTACGCCTTGTTCTCTAACAGCCACTAGTGTATTTCGTGTCATTTTGAGAGGTGGATGTTACACCCTTACAATTTTTTGTAAATGTAAATAAATTGAAAGTTTGATGGGAAATTACTAAAAAAAAAAAAAAAAGAAAGTCTGCCTTGCTTCAAGCAAGAGAACCAAATAAAAAATATATGTTTTAAGATCATTTATCGGAAGTGCTTTACTTCCATCTCAGTATTTGATGTAATTTTCAAAAGATGTCTGTCTTGAAGGTTGTTCTGTTCTCGAGAGATTTTTTTTTTTATGATAAATGAAACACATTGACGGCCTTTTCTTTAAGGGAAAGGTAACGTATTATAAAGGAGACAGGAGACATTTTTTGTTCTATGAAGACGTGCTGAAAACTAATTAAGTTAAGAAAGTGAAACATGACATCAACACATTGGCATGAAAGCAAAGAACTGGAATTTCCAAGGGAACTGGAACTTGCAATAGACCAACACGTTAATTGGTAAATCACAAAACATCTTAGAATTATATCCATCGAACATATTAACCACCTGTCAGACTCTTTGAGTTAACGACATAGACATAAGCACAAATCCACAAAGAATCAAATCTTTGTTCACAAAGCAGTAAATGACAGCCAAGGTTGTGTTCAACAATATAAAAAAAAGTCAGAAATAAAAGAGCGCACGGATGAATTCTAAAAATCTCCTGACAGGTAAGAGAGGATTCTCACAGAGACTTTGCTGGAGTTAATCAAACTTTTATTATAGCTCTCAGTGAGGCAGACTGCTTCACCATCTGTTCAGGCGTCATGTGAGCAGAACTAATGAAAACAATGATGTATTAGGTTTTACTGACACAAAGAAACACGTTGACTTATTGCTTCAAGTGTCTTCCCCACCAAGGGAGTATATCTTTTATACAGCACTCACTGACATTGACAACAAAAAGCATCTGACACCCTTTTATATAAGAGCCTTCTATCTGTTGTGGGTAATATGGTGAAACATTTCCATCATCTTTGCTGGGCGGCAGACTTCGGCATTGTTAGCAGCAGACACAGTTGTGGCTGAGTGAGTTGTTTGGATACGATAGACACGAAGATGAGATCAAATGAAGATTGTGTAGAAAATGTTTAAGGCTACATGACTCAGTCATATTCATTGTCAATATGGCCTCCTCCACCTGGAGTTGCTTTTTGCATAACTTACAGTTTGACGTAAGGCTCCCACACACTTGGTCGTGCAGTTCGTGTTAAGTGAGCTGCGGTGACTGAGACTTCACAATGAAGTGGACCAATTGCCTACATTTCTTGAGACAAATTTCCTCATTTCCAGTAATCTGAATAGATACGAACAAGTTAGATGAGCTAGTTGGGCACCCAACTCTGTTTCTTCTCTACCAGGACACCACACACCTTTCAGTACGGCAGAGAATGACAGTCTATATTGTGTGTCCTGGCAACAGTTATAAACCTTATTAGCTCGGTGTTGCATATTAAACAATTCAATATGAAAGCAGTTTTTACTTAGTATTTTCTGTGCAACCCAGAGTACAAGCATGCATTTGTAAAAATGTACCTTTGCGAGAACGCAACATCTGATTGGCAGATGTTCTCTGTGTCCGCATTGAGTACGTGAGAACGTAAAGTACGCCAGAGTATGTTGGAGCCCTTTACAGTTTGCTAACTGCAGAATTGATACAAGCAGTCCATATATTTCCCTAGTAGTTGGTAGAAATACTTTTTACAATGTACAGTATTTTAGAGCTATCCTTCCACAAGCTCATTGAAAACGTTTCTGCAGTTTTGGCCCATTCTCTCTAACAGAATTGGTGTAACTGGACTCAGGTTTTCTGTGCAACCCAGACAGAAAACCTGGACTTTCTTGCCCACTTTCTCAGCTCTGCTTGTAATTCTTTTTATTGAAGATCAGGATTTTGTGACAGCCATCCAAAAACATTGCCTTTGGTGTCTTTACGCAACTTTGCAATTAATGTTGTATAATTACAGTCACTGCTCATTTGGGAGACCCATTTAAGCCCAAGTTCTAACTTGAAACGTTGCTTCAATGTAATGTTCTTTCCTCATGATACCATCAATTTTTCTCCTGGAGTTAAACACCCACAGATTATTGTGCGACCATTTTACAAGTGGGATAGTGTCCTCAGTTGTGCAAGCTTCCTTCTTTTTCCCCCAAATGTAACAATGATCAGGGACAACCATTTCGGTCGGTATCTTTACACAGTCCTGTTGTTCTGGGGTTTGTTAAGTTCTTCTATGGAGAACAGAACCTGTTTCTTTTCTGAAAGATGTGCAGCCTAGACATTCTCGTGCCAGTGATGCTTGCTTGTAATTGCGATACGTTCACGAATATGGAAATTGTACCCAAGGATGAACACGAGGGCCACCATTCGCTTCATTAAATCCCCCAAAGACAAGGTGTATTTATGGTGTTGGTTGTCTTAAAATATATTCATAAAGGTATGCCTCCATTCAAAAGTCAAACTCTAAAATAACCTATCAGAAGCTTACAAAGGCATGACATCATCATCCAAGAATGCCAATATTCCTTAAAAAAATACTCTCAGTAATGTGGCGTTGAATGTTACTGGTTTTCTCAATTGTTGGCGTTTTTTATGACTTTGTGTTTTTATGATGTAAAGCATTTTGAACTGCCTTTTTGCTGAAATGTGCTATACTAATCAACTTGATTGATTGTTTGAGCAAATAAAAATACTTTTAGTAATCCTAATTGACCTAATGTCTGACATTAAGAAGTAAAAGGGTTATCTGTTGTTTTTCTTTCTTGTTTTTTGCACCATATGTGAATATCTGGTTTTAACCGGTTTCTGGTTTTGCTTTGACCATAATTTTGATCCTTTCTTTGCAGTTTGTAGTCTGATTAAAGTTGCAGATTCGCAGAATTTCCTGGTGCTTCTTTTAAGAAACCCATTAGTATTCTAGTTAGACTGAAAGGTTGCTTTTTGCCTCAAAAGGTGCATTAGAGCGCCTACCCTTTGTACAGTTCCCCAACATTTTTTTTTTTTTATTATTTTCAGCTGAGAAGTTTAAAAGAGAATTTCTAAATAACATATTTCACCAGCCGGAGAGAAACAATAAGAGGTGTATCGGGAAGGTGCATCTGAATAATTATAGTAATAGTGAAAGACTAAAATCAGTAAGTTAGTTCAGAAAACTCTCTCAGCCTTGTATTATTATCATTATTTATTATGCCAAAAACTGATCTGGTTATATAAAAAAGTGATACATTGCGGCCATGTTCGCAAAACTTTGTCAATATTCCACTAATGTTGTAATAATATAATTTTGCAATTGCGGTGTTTCCATCAAATAAGAAACACAATTAAAATCACACACCATTAAGTTTGTCCACCCGGTAAGTCATTAAAAAAACATTGTGCCTCCGTCCTCCAACTGCTTCCTGTTGTCTTCTTCTTCATGGATTGCGCCAGTGGTAATGTCCAGTTGTTATATTGACAAAGTTTTGCACACTGGTGATAATTAAGGTGCCATGTCATCTACTGGTGTTGCTTCCCTGAGTTTCACAAGGTCCAAAGACAGCAATCTGCTAGAAAACCATAGAGTACTCATTGAGTCCGTCTGCTGACAGGCTTTATGGAAATGCTGATTTTTATTTTCCAACAAGACTCAGCACCTGTCCACACTGCCACTGGTGCCAAATGCTTGTTCAGTAACCACAACATTTCTGTGTTGGACTGGTCACCAAACTGGGCTGACCTGGACACCATGGAGGATCTATGGAGGATTGTCTAAAGGAAGATGAGAGACACCAGACCCAACAGAGCATCGGAGCTGGAAGCTGCTGCTAAAGAAACCAGAGCGTCACACAGGCAGAGCCTCCAATAAAGCTGAACATGCCTGTATCGTTTGTTTGTTGATTTTTTTTGTTTCTCAATTATTTATTTATTTTGCAGACAAGAGATAAGAAACGCCTACAGCGATTTTATTTAACCTCATTTATTCATTTCAAGAGCTTTTCTTCTTTTGCCTTCTGATTTTTTTCCCCAAACCGCTTTACTTTAATCTTTTTTTTTCTCTCATCTTTTATGTTTATTTAACAAAGCTGTGAAAGGAGCTAGGATACTTAAGGTGAGGAGGCCCTGAGAGGAAATATTCTCAGTCTTTAATGTTCAAACTGCTTTAACATGGTGAAGACATGTTATATTGTTATATCCATGACAGCTTCTGTCTCATTAGCGTGTTTGATGGATTCATATTTCAAAGCGTGATTTTGTAAAACAGGTAATTTCACTAGGTACCATGATGCTAACCAGACATCATGCTAAGCTGGTTAGCATGATGCTAACCAGACAATAGAATTTCAAGTCAACAACAAATGGATAAAACATGGAAGATTTAACTAGATTCTTTAAATGGTCTCTGTCTTAAGTGTAGAGTTTAAATGTCTCGCAACTCTATTCACTTGTTGACATTTTGCCATTTGCTTTATTGACTGTTAAGAGCATAATTTTGACAGGATTTGCACCAAAGAAAACTTTCTCCATGACCAAGAATCTGCAAAAGAGAAATAATTGACCTAAATATTCCCGTTTCAGGTTCTGAGGCTTTGTGAAGTCAATGCATGTAAAACTGTTGATCTAAAGCGCCCAAAATGATTGAATGTTGCATTATTTCAAAACACATTTAGTATCAGTCAGTCTGTCAAGGATTCAAACTAAATAATCTACTCGCTTAAGGAATCGTGTTGCTGTACAAAACGATTCCTTGATACCTGATACCTGGCTGATATCAGGTATCAACTGGCCGATATCAAATTGTGCCAATGAAGGTAGACGTTGCTGCAGTTTATTTCATTTAAGAGGCTAGTTATGTTTTCACATTGACCCAGGTGGACTTTGACATCGATTTTCCTTTAGTTTTGTAATAAATTCTCATATGAAAACAGCCTTTTGTATTTATTCAGGATAGCTTTGTCTGTTAAGATTTGTTTAACAGACAATGTGCAAACGTGTGCAAACAAAAAGGCTTTAATTTTGACAAAAAAAATCATCTGCAGGGCGGCAAATACTTTTGCACTGAATGTGCTGAATGTTTTTTTATATTACCAAAACTAAAGCCCTTTGAATTGCCTTGTTGCTGAAAATGTGCTACATAAATAAAATTACTTTACCTTGACGCATTCAAAATATAGCGGAAATTAGATTTTATTGTAAGTTTTAACTTCCAGCTTGATCAATTAGCAAATCGATTGATAAATGTATTCATTTAAGATGAAATTGTTAGAATATTCTGAAAAATATCAGAAAATAAAACCTTTTTAGAGGTACAATAAATGTAAACCTGACTGGATTTTATTTTGTGATAACATTATCACATATTTTGTTCTATCCATGTGTGGCTAGAATGTGAATATCCGGTTTTATGCCGAATATAAGCTTCATACTTTTTAAAAATAAATTACATCTATATTTGTTCAGAATACAGTTCTGACCTGTATTTGTTCAGTTCTGAACTGAACAAATACAGAATGTTCAGTTCAGAACATTCTGTATTTTTCAGCCACAACAAGAGGCAGGCTGAATAATCTTTAATATATA
>CAEFZY010015345.1:0-25525 GCA_903066815.1 Brachyrhaphis roseni
AAAGTGCATAGTATTGTTTTATTTGCGTCTGAAATACGACTTTGTCTTTTCTAGCCGTCACGGTAACTGAAAGCGTGTGGTTGTTGTCACAGCCTTATGTGCAAAGAGCCCATTGCTGCTGTGTTACTGCCGCGTCACAGGCACTGATTGGAAAGAAAAGCTAAGGTATATTATTAAAACTTTGAAAACTCTTTCTGTGTACCGTCTGTATGTAGGCACATACAGACGGTAAGTACAGTGTACCGTCTGTATGTAGGCACATACAGACGGTACACAGGTGCTTATACACAGGTGCGGCTTATGCATGTACAAAATGTTTTTTTTTCTCTAAAATATGCGGGGTGCTGCTTATAATCAGGTGTGCTCTATAGTCCGGAAATTACGGTATTTGCGTGTTGTGTACCTTCATGCTCCGATTGGTACAGTTTTAGCATCGACTCAGCTTCAGTGTTTAACTTTTTGAACTTTTACGTTGTTCAAACTCGTTTTTCCCACAGTACGATTATAGTATCAACAACTAGGTCTGTGGCGACACACTAATCTCACAATACTCTACGAAGTGCAATATTCTGCTCACAAAACTATATCTATCACGATATTCAGCAAACAATATGAATCGATACAATATATTCTTAAGATTTTCTGAAAGATTTTAGATGGACAGAGTGACTTTGGTGACATTTTGTGACTGTTCCATTGAATTAATTGAACTGATGGTGTAATACTGGTGTAATAAATGTTGTTTTTGTTATACATTTGCTGTGTTTAAATATCAATACATATTGTAGAATCGATAAAATTACACAGCCCTAGAAAATAAGTCATGCTTGACCATAACAGTTTTTTTTTCCAGAGGAAGTTTGATCCACGTGAGCAGCTGTAAGCCTCAGCTGTGTTCGGAGACGTTCATTTTGAAGCAGGAGCATCTTTCTTTCTCAACACCATGCTGCAAATGCCTGAATTAAAACAATTCTGCTAAGCCAAGTGTGTCAAAATGACTTTGAGTGGATCACTTTGTCATCAAAGCTTGGATATTTTTTTTCCTTTAACTTTTTATTTATTCAAATTTTTGTCTTTTAATGACAGTTTGATCTGAAACATTTAAATACGAGGAAAAAGGCATAAACAGAAAAAATCTGTGAGGGGGCAAATGCTTTTGTACGACCGTCTTGAGAGAAACCCTGAGAAAATCTCTGTGTACGGGTAAAGTTAGACTTACGTCTGTTCATTTGGTCTCACATGCAGAATGCTGGACTCTTCACTAGGACCTGGAAGGACAGAACAAACAGCTTACAACCACAAACTGGGACATGTGGAACCCTAGGGGGACAGAGTCCTTCTCTTCCATTTGAGGACTAAAACACAGAAACGGTTTTATTTAGAGAGACGTTTAAAAAAAAAAAAAAAAAGCGGGGAAAATCTTACTTGTTCCTTGGTCACTGAAGATTGCACTGAGTCCTTCGTTAAAAGTGAGGCTGAGGCTGAAACCTGTGGAAGACGCAAATATTCAGCTCCCATGTTTCCAAAAAGAACAGTAGTAAAGGTCGACCCTTCAATGTAAAAGTTGAACATTTGAACCGACGCACAAACGACGGAGGTATGTAGGAGGAAGGACTCTTACCTTTTGGGGTGCTGAAGGCTCTGTCGCTGAACCCTCCTTTAACAATCGCTGTAAGAAAACATCAAGAAAAAAAAAGTAATGTTCCCCCAGAGTGTAGAAAGAAGCCGATGTGATCGTGAAGGAAGGTTTCAGCGGTTCTCACCTGTTCTTCCCAGAGTCAGAGACTTAGACTGACTCTGCTCCTCCTGCCTGGTTGGGCCTGCTCGCCTGACGGAGAACGACAAACACAGCCGCATACATTCTCTTGATATTTCCTGCCTGCGTGCGGACCTACAGGTGGATTCTGTTGGCCGTATATCTGTGCTGCCTGAGGGTGAGATCTAGAACAGTAGAAGCTACCTGTCAGTCAGGGCCAGTCTGGACGAGGCGGTGCTTGGATGAGGCGGCTGTGGTGTGGCGAAGTTAAAGGGCAGGAGGGCTCTCTTGGCGGGAGACCTCGGATCCGAACTCTGAGGACAGAGGCAAGAGCGATGATGCCTTCAGTGGCAGTCAGAAACTCACAGCTTTTTGGAGCACGGTACGGCGATCGTCTGGATGTTGCAGCAGAATAAATGAAAGAGTTTGCTGTGACGTTTGTTTTCTGCTCGATAACCTTCGCAGTGGGCGTCTGGGCGCCGGGCGTCACGCTGCAGTTTTCCATCTTCTCCTGCACCTCTCTTTCCTTTTCGGCCGTCTTCAGCGCAAACTCCACTTCAGCTGCCAGCTGCTCGTCTCCGGCGAAAAACTCCTTCTCCTCGTTACGGTAGTCCTGCATCGTCACCTGATGGAGAACGTGGAACGCAACTGATGAATAAAACTCCACTTAGATTTTTTTTGTGAAGCTTAGCTTGAAACTCTTCTTTAGAAGAGTGACAAAAAAAAAAAATTATGATTCGAGTACAAAACACATACCTTAAGGTAGCCCATGAGGTCTTTGAGGACAGGGGATCGTTTCTGCTCCAGAAGGTTCTTTAAGCTGATGACTAGAGGAACTGTGTTTTCTATGAAGGCCTTCTTCTGGACCTGGGGACAAGAGCAGCAGAGCGATACTTTCAGCCTCTGCACAGTTGGAATATATGTAGCAGCAGAAAGTCGCAAAGTTCTGATGGGAAGGGCTCCGACCTGCGACACCACCTTCTTCTGCACCACCTGCAGGACGGCCTTGGTCATGGTGGCCACATTCTCCTCCTCTGGCTCCTCACTCCCAGCACCCCCTGCTGGGGCTGAAAATGCCTGCAGCTTCAATTCTTTGAGACTCAACACGTTGAAGGTCTCTGACAAAATCTCGGCACCATCTGCATCCAGAGGCAGCTCCTCGTCCGCAAAGCACGCTGGGATAGAAACAAAAAAGGAAAGCTATTACAAAAAGGTCCAATTCTCGCGCCTGATCCAAACTCCAGGCTGTAATTTGTGAGGTCGGTGAGCAGCCGTGTGGCTACCTAAGATGGTCTGGCTGATCTTGTTGGTGGTGTTAAAGCGCTGGGCGTCTGTGAAGTGCTCCAACAGGAAGCGATAGATGCGAAAGCGCTTCTCGCGGTGCTGAGCGCCCTTCAGGGAGAACAAGACCTTTTCTCTTCACAAAAAAAACACAAACAAAAACGCGTCAAATGAAGACGGGCTTTCAGTGTGTGAGCAGAGATAAAGCAGGTCAGCAATGATTATTATAGGAGAAGTCTGCTGGTGAGCAGAAGGTTTTCAGGCTGAAACCAATTTACACCAAACATAGTAGGAGTCAAACATGTTGGATGAC
Source organism: Brachyrhaphis roseni (assembly GCA_903066815.1). Classification (NCBI taxonomy): domain Eukaryota; kingdom Metazoa; phylum Chordata; class Actinopteri; order Cyprinodontiformes; family Poeciliidae; genus Brachyrhaphis; species Brachyrhaphis roseni. Next base: position 3,351 of record CAEFZY010015345.1, read on the forward strand.
CGACGAGGCCATGTGGTCAACAGTTACTTATATTTGGAAAGCTGCATCTCAGACCCTCTTGACCTAATCAACATGATCTTGTGTCAGTTGACAGATAAGTTGGTGCCACCAGGAACATTAATCAGAATGAACTTTCATACACAGGACATTCACTGGAACACGCTAAATTTCAACTGAACTCAAAAAATATTTGACGAGTTCATATAAAAAAAAAAAAAAAACAAGATTCATTTTGTGTTAAGTGACTAAATTGACAACATTTTGACTAAATTGACTCTAGATTTAGTTGACTAAAGTTTCACTGTAATCTACTAAGACTAGACTAAAGCAATTCAGATGAATAAATTAAGTCAGAAGACTAAAACTAACTCTAACTAAATGTTTGCTCCCAAAATTAACATGGGTCCCATGAGATCATTTTCTGAAGCAAAATTTAATCCCCAATGGGCCAAGAGAAGTGGTTTTGATGTACATTGCTGCTCTTTGTGGATGTTGCTTGAGCGACGGTTTTACAGGTGTACCAGAAACAATACGAAAGTTACAAGTGTTGATTTTTTTGTATGTAAAACAAAACACTCCAAGTAATTGCATTAAAAATATTAACACATTAAAATGTATCTAATTAATTATTCAAAATTAACAAGTTAAAGTTGTGGGCCTACTTAAAATGTCAGTTGCAAAATCAAGTAAAACCCTATTTTCCATCTCTAACACACACGGTGTGACATCGCCTCTGCTACAACAATAAATTAATGGGCAAAACAAAATAAATTGTCAGTCATGTCCCCACGCATTCTTATAGTTTGTAGAGGAAAAGAAAATAAGCCAAAATTGGTATTTTTAAACTTTACCAAAAGTAGAAATTGGCTGCAGATTTGTGATCGGCGCATCTTTAATGAGGTACCTTTCACTCTGAGGGAACTTGTTGTACGACGTGTGTTTGTTGTATGAGTTGAAGTGGAAGATGCACTCGATGAAGTACTGGCTGAACATCTCAGGGTTCTTCTTGAGCAGCCGATGAAGCAGGCAGTATTCACACAGACTGCAACAGGAAAGGAGCAGGCATGACGGCGGCTGCGTTTATTACATACAACAGCCCTTTGCTTTGTTGGACTCCGGAGGACTTCCTGTTGTAATTTACCTGGCTATGGCAGGAACTGGATCAACCAGGGCTACCATAAAGCGAAAGAAGAGAGAGCCTTTCCATTTCACAAACTCCTCCTGGGAACAGAGAGTCGGGATGGAGGGTCAGACCCACAGCTGGAAGGCCGTGGCAGAGGTAGTCGCTCATACGTACCTGGAGCAGGTTGGTCAGCATGATGAGAGTCTGCTCCCTGATGACGGCTTCATCGTCTCGCAGACAGGCCGAGATGTTGGGGATGTAGTGATCCACGATGTTGGTGTAGCGAACACACAGGTCGCACATTATCACCACAATGTTGTTGCGCACCACAACCTCTGTACCGACCTCCAGCTCTCTGGCAAACACCGGCAGGTATTTCTGGACCAGTTCTTCGTGCTGCAGACACAGCTTCCCTGATGCCACAGAGAGAGGATGGAGTGATTAAAGCGTGTGCGTGTGAAATTGAGCAATAGGAGAGCTCACCTAATGTGATCACGCCATGGGCTTTGATCCTGGTAGGCAGAGAGTTTTCTCTGAACTGAGACAGAGGCAGTGATGCTGGCAGCTCCTCCTGACAGGCTGTTGGTCACCGGCAGCAGAAAACAGAAAGGGTCAGTCAGGAACAAATGTTTTTTGTACACTGTTCTTAGACCATTAAAAAAGGCAAAAACAAACAAACAAACAAACAAAAAAAGATTTTCATTGGATATCTGGAAAGAAGTCAGCAGAATAAATATTGGTTATAATTAGGGGTGCACCGATTGCAGTTTTCTGGCAGATTGCCGATTACCGATATTTTAAAAAGCTTAACCTGCCAATTCCGATTTTAGCCAATACCAATCTTTTTGGTCTGACATGTTGCTCAATATAGCAAGAAAGTTGTTGAGTTGCCAACAGTGGGGTCACTATTGTTAATTGTAAATGTGCAGACAGAACTTGGTGGGCTGGTCTGTCAGTCAAACCTTCCTCACCAGAGGGCAGAGGACAGTGGTTGATTCTTAGACCTTTGACAAGCTAGATAAGATTGGTGGATGAGATCGGCTTCACATGTAAAAATCGTCCGATCACTTATCGCCCAAAATTAAGGAAATCTGCAATCAGTCGCCTCTCTTTAGGCCGAATTGGCTCATGGAGTCAACAGTGATCCACTGACGTCTCAGTGAGGTACAGGATGCTTTCGTACCCGTCAGCTTCTCGGAGTGTGAGGTTAGGACAGACTCCACAAGCAGCACCATCCTCTTGCCAACCTTTGCTGGACAGTGAAGCGAGGCCACGCCCAGAGTGTGGAGGTGCTTTATCTGGAACACAGAACATCTGCAATCAGAGGAGCAACTTCCCAATGAGGCACACAGACCACTGAGGAACAGCTGCTCTTTCTTCTAAAGAGTGAAACCCATTGTTATTAACTACTATTAAGAAACGTACTTAAATCATTTAAATCTTTCATTTATTTCGGCACTCTTAAAAACAGAGATTTCTGTAACAATTACAGTAATGATAATTTTCTCCTGAATGGCGCGATTGTGTAGATAACTTCTAATGTCATATTATGGATTTTACTATAAACAACAATGAAATGAGTATTCTCGCTGACTGTGACAGCTTTGGTACTGACAGATAATTGTTAACTTCCACTCTGAGGGGTGTGGTGAGGTTTGAAGGAGCCTCACCATCAGATCCTCGTTGAGGTTCTGGGTTCCGTTCTCACTGAGGATGATCCTGGCTAAATAAGTCTCACAGATCGACACCAGCTCGCCACAGTGTTGGTTCAGGAAAGCCTGATGAAAAAAAGAAAATCAAGCACATTCTTCATTTTTCCTGAATTGATGAAATATAATAAAACAAATTATTTTTTTTATTTTCTTAACACCACAGTATGTAACCTTTATAAAAAACATGATTTTCTTTTTTTTTTTTTTTTTTTTTTTTACACATTTGTTACTATCCTTATTAAGTCAGTGGTTCCCAAAGTGTGGAGTGACATTGCAGGGGGGCGCAGGAAGTGGTACGTACACAAAAGTGTTTCACTGTAAAGATGGTTTGTAGTTTGTTTTGTTGCAACCTGAAGTGTGAAATAAACTTCAGTGGAGTTTGAAAACAAAATATGTGTCTAGGTTTGTGTCTGCTTGAATGATGTGTGTGACCAGTTGAATTTTTTTCTCCTTTTTGGTGGGATTTCATTGTAATCCATAGGGGGGCCCAGAAAAAAATCTTTGGGATTTGGGATATTGTAAGACGGATCATCTGAAAAGAAGAAAAAAAATCATCACACTCCTCTTGATTCTCCCAGTGCTCCCAGTACTAACTGTAGAAATATACCACTCAATTAGAGACAACCAATCAGAGCCAGGAGGAGGGTTTTAGCGCTGTCAATCACTCCAGTGCTCACCCCGCTTTCTTCTACGCTTCAGCTATTTCACCACAACATGGACTGCCACATATGTTAGGCTAGTTAGCATATGTGGTTAGCATAGCCACTGATGACAGCAGATAAACAGAAAGTTCTTTCTCTGCCATTAGCATATTTGGCAACAAGACCCTCCCCCTCGCTCTGATTGGTTGTTTTGGACTGTGAGCGGTGCCTCTCTTCGGATGGCAACAACAGTAGGTGGTGGAGCTCTATTCTTTCATAAATTATATTATTATATCTCTGTGACACCATGGTGACAGGTTGAACAAATATTAAAACACATTTTTGTGAAAGTTACACACTGCAGCTTTAAGCTGTCGGCGTTTAGAAATCAAGGGAGTGAAATTCAGTGTTCTGCTGCATCACTTGTAAATGGTCTGCATTTTATAGGGCTTTATCAAGTCCAGAGGACCCCAAAGGGTTTCACACTACATTCAGTAAATCAACCATTCACACACTGATGGTGGCAAGAAACTGGATTGTAGCCACAGCTGATTGTAGCACCACATAGTCACTGATCATCACGGGTGAAACGTCATACCCAAAAACACACCAATAGAGACGCCTTCTTGTTATTTTGTTTTTATTATTATTTAAATATATTTAAGGAACTAGAATTTAATTTATTGCTCTATGAATGCGGCAGTCAGATAATTAGTTGCAAAAATGAGAGCAAATCATCAATTTTGCTAAACTATAAACTAAAAGGTTTTCTTAGGCATTAGTCCACTTCACAACGTCAGGAAATGTAGCTTCGAGTTCTGAGCATGTTTAAGCTAAGAGTAAAATAAACCAGTTTCTAATCACGTAATTCTGAAGCTCTGTAGTGATTTACAAAGACAGAAATTAGAGAAAATATTTCTATACGAAAGAGCAGAGTTAATGTTTCCCATTTTTGCAACCTGTGTGTGTTTGATGTCTTCACTACAGCCAAGTTGGTAAAGCGTCTGCATGGCTGCACTGATCACCTCCAGAGACAGACTAAAAGTCTTGAGCCACGACATCAGATCAGCTAGTATGAGAGGACAAATTGAGGGAGAGACATTAGGACGGCTGATGAGTCCTCCAGGACAGAGTCACGTCCAGCTCCTCACCAACTATCCTGCCCCTGGTGTCCTCGTTTAAATGAGCAGCAATGTCTCCGACAACAGAAAGGATGTGACAGCACTTAGTCACATTCACATTATGTGATCTATGAAAACAGAAGAAAGTCAACATTAAAATGCAGAATGCAGGGTTTCCCCCAGTGTACTATAAGCCTGGCGGGCCACCAGGCTTTACTTCTGCCCCCACCAGACTAAGCATTGTTTATTTATTTCAGTCTTTTTAAAATGTTTGCATTTTTTTAAGACTTTATAGTTGGTGTTCAGGTATTAATCTTCCAAACCTTGTTATAACACATAATTATCAAGTGATATTTTCAAATTTCCTGTCGACTTTACACATTCTTTAACTCAAAAACACAATGGGCTGCTGGATGAATGACTGCCCTAGAAACACCAGGCTTAGCAAGTTTTCTGGGGGAAACCTTGTGATTCATGTTCACACTATGAATAAAAGCTGATGTCCTCACCTGACCATGCTGTCCCAGGCCTCCAGGATCTTGCCGTATTGTATTGTGGATGCTGAGGAGACGACCTTGGAGAGCAGCAGCCAGGCCCCTGCAGCGTGCTCCGTTTCCGTGTGGGAGATCAGGTTAGAGATGAATGTTGGGGTGAACTTGTTCTGTTTGGACCAGATGGTGAAGGCCCTGCTGAAGTACCGGCTGTAGAGGAAAATGCAGTCTGTGACTTCAACAACCAAACGTCTTTATCTCATTGTAAATTATCTATTCTTCTACTCCTGGGCATTAAAACACAAAACAACTACAAATGTAATGCTACTTTATATTTTGGAACTAAAAACCAACTAGGCCAACAGGTCATGCCCCCTCTGCCATGCTTTGCGGTGATGAGGTGCTTGAGCTGATCTGCCGCCTCTGATTTATCCGAAATGCGCTTCTGGATCTTAGAACCCCAATTCCATCCGTCCTAAACCCACCCACAGAACTCTGAATGCCTAGGTTCTGCTTAGGGATGCAAAATACAACGACACAAATATTGGTATCGGCCGATACAAGGGATTTTTTAACATATATGTATTGGTCCAATTGGCAAATATAAACTGATATTTATTTCCATCTTGCTGCCATTTGTTTCTGGAGGGTTAGTAGAGGAGGTTGGTCATATGGTATTTGTTTGGTCATGTGAAAGCAGTGGTTCCTAATGGTGAGTGAAATATATCAGCCACTCCAGGAATTTGCGATTGCAGCCGTTAATGCAAAATCAGTCATCATCCGCAGATTTTGCGTGGAATTGCAATTTTGACTAGTCGTCCAATATCAAGTCCAGAGGACAGCAAAGTGCTTCACATGTTCAGTATTTCTCCCAGTGTTTTAAGTCTGGCGGGCCACCAGTTTTTATAGAGGTGGCCCATGTTTGCTAGTCGTTGAGTCAAATGTGTGGAAAACATTAATAAGCCATTTGTTGTTTATCTGTGGCCTGTTGGGAAGCAGTTCATGTTGAATAATTTTAGGAATCAGATTCATCTAAACTCTGAATGCATCAAACTTTTGTCTGATATAATAAAAATCTACCAAATTCAAATTTCTATCCAACATGGCAGACTGCCCAGCCGACTGACGATGAGCTTAATTTGCTCATCTCTGCAGGAGTTCAGAAAAGAGATAACAAAGTTTGTGAGGAACAAACAGAGAACCGTCCTGACCTGAGGTTCCGGCACTCATTACATAGCAGGTCAAGCAGATCCCAGGTCAGCCTCTCGCTGTGGTCCAGGTGGCGCCTCTCAGAGTAGGGCGTCACCTGACTGAGCAGAACCAGGTCCAGCACCTCCAAAGCCTTATCCTGCACAGAGTTCTCAGAGTCCACCACAGCTGGGACCACACCCAGCAGCCAAGCCTTCTGGACTTCCACACACCCTGGTTTAGCCTGGGGGGACATCAATCAGTCGTTTCATGATTCCTCATCGTCACATTTTTAGCTGACCTCTGAAGAGAAAGACGGCGAAGAATCCAGTCTCACGGTGAGCAGTTCTCCCAGGCACTGTAAGGCCTTCTTCTTCACAGACACAGCCGGGTCTCTGCTGCGCTCCGCCAGAGTTTCTAGGTTCTCCCGGGTTGTGGGAATCACATCGTGTTTCAGGAGGCCCACCAAAGCCTGAACAACGGACAGATGGATGAAGCAGAACAAGATGAAACACATACAGCTGGAAAACGTGAAGCCATGCGACAATGGTTTGATCAAAGTACCTGCACAGCCGCTTTCCTCACGTTAGTTTTAGAGTCTCTGACGCGGCGCAGGAGAAGGGCCAGGTTCTCTTTAGCTGGAGCAAAAATATAACATGACATTTGACATTCAGTTTGTCGGCGTGTAATATACGCTGACTAAACCGGGACATATGCGGAAAAAAAGCTCACCATCGCAGCTGGAGCTGTCAGCACTGCTGAGCTCCACCGTCCTGAAGGGAAGAGTTTGGTAGGTTTTCTGGGAGCTAGAAGATCCTGCAACACAGAGGCATCTATCAACATGCAGTACTTTGGTCCACTTAAAAAAAAAAGAAGAAAGAAAACTAGTGGATCTATTTGCTCTGTATATTTTCAGGACAAATCTGCTGAAAAACGTCAACAATCACCTAGGCCAACTTCCTCACATCCATCTATCTAAAACCACTTATTTACATATAAAAACACCATAAAAACAAAAAAGACAATATTAACATTCCTCTAAAATATTTTAGAGTTTAAAAGCCAGACGGTTCAGTTCAGCTTAGGTCTTAAAATAAACCCACGACTCGGATTTTTTAATTTTTCTACAGCTCTGGCTAGCAAGTAGAATTGTTTACAGCAATTCTACTTGCTGTAAACTCGGTTGCAAACCAGGTTGTTCCTTGAGTGGAAGATGATGGATGCACACACGGATACATGGATTCCTATGCAGCTGTTTTCACAACATTCTAAGACCCGATCAATATAAAAGCAACCTCGTTTAAATTGATTGTTTAAGCAATTCAGTTTTAGAAATCCTTAACATTTTATCATGAGTTTGGAGATTAATGCTTCCCATAAATCATCCACACGTCGTCTGCTGTGAAACTTCAAGCAATAAACACGGATTTAATTGTTGTCTGATCTGTGCAGTGATGCGTCTTCACAAATACACACTTGCAGCTAACACCCTTATTAACAGTGTTTCCTGCTGTTAGTTATCTTTCCAGAATACCAACAAGCTCTCAGCCAGGGACCGTCAGGGTGTACCTGTGGTGAGCTCCTCTTCCAGCACCGTCTGTGTCCCAGCTAAAACAGAAAATGTAGATATATTAATGTCGGTGTTTGTTGTAGAAATTTATTTAGTTTTTGTCCATATCGCCCAGGCCTAGGTGTTTTCTCACTGGCAGAGAAGAGCGTGTGGACGGCCCGGGTAACGTTGAGCGATGGCAGCTCCAGACACTGAGCCAGGCAGGAAAGGGCGTGGCCCTGGACGGTGGGAGACTCGTCCATTCGTCGAGCGAACAACAGGTCCTGGATCAGGAACTTGTGCGACAGGAACCTGGCGAGTTCCGGATCCTGACATTCCTCCAAGCTTCTCTCCGGCTGAGTCAACAAAACCATAACCACGTCCACGGAGAACAGGCGGTGCACCATCTGCAGAAAAAGCAGCACCTTGTGCAGTCAGACTGGAAAGACATCCAGTTTTAGCAACACCAATTACAAGAAAGTTAGCCTTCGGTTCTTTCCTTCAGTTTGACAGAAGACTAAAACATTTTAACATCTCGGATATTATTGGATTGAGGTTTTGCTCAAGCCAGCAAGCTCAGCATGCTGATCTAAGTTTTCGCCTGACAATAGTAATTCCTTATTCTGGGGTGCTGCCATACAAGGTTTGATCATATAACTCACTTCACCCTGGAACCAGGAAGAAGCTGAGCAGAAATCCTTTGACTAAATATCTAAGCACAGTCTGTAGCAACCCTCCTCATCTGGAGACGAGACAAGATACTGAGATTTTAACATTACTTTAAGAAAAACTTCAGCTATCACAATTATGCAACATAAATGTTCTTTATTCTCCATCTTAATGTGGCTTTTTTGTCTTATGTAAAGCACAGAAACAATGGCACTGTCACACTATGAGAAATAGAGATGTCAATAACAATGGTTCTTTTATTGATCCATTGTCTAATTCTTCAATTAATCAGTTATTCTAAACAAATACCAGACTTTTTATTTTTTATTTTTACATAAACATTTTCTTTTTGTGTCCAACAAAATAAAATGTAAACACTTCACAGTATGAAATGTCACCTTCAGCCTGCTTGATGTCAAACATGCAGAAAAAAAATAGGATAACATAACAGACAGATAATGAACTGCTTTTAAAGGTGAAGAAATTCCTGTAGAGTCTTCACGCTCATCTGTCGCTGCAGCTTCTCCTCAGTTTCAAAACAAGTGTCCTGTTTGTCATCGTTTAAATCCAAGTACTTCCATATTTCAGACAAATTGAGCCATTGAAAACTTTTTTTTACTCTGGTTCATTAGAGATTAGTCAGACTCTCCATTCACCATATTTGTTAGGAAATCGCAACAAAGACAGAAGCAGCCAATCGCACGTTTCAGATCATCCTTCTTTGCTGTGATCTACGCAGCAAAGATCACAGCCAGGTGAGCCAAGGTGTTTATCACGCGAACTACATAAGATAAGGTTTATATGGAGCCACTAACATTACACCATACTGCAAGAATAGCTATGAACATTTTTTTCCCACACTTTTACAAACTTGCTCAAGCCTATGCCTCATGAGAAGGCACAAAAACAAAGTCTTGTGTTACCTTTGAATGACCAGAGAAGATGAAAAGCCACTTTATGAAGCGGGCGTAGTCCACACCGGCCATCTGAGATGTTAGCAAACCCACAGCCTGGGCTCCATGGTTACGATACTCGCTTTTCTCCACCATCTACACAGCAGCACAACACAACCGTGACTGAGTGATCAGGGAGAGCGGTAAATATTTGCTGCCACTGCTAGACCTTTCTCCCATCACCGTGGAAGCGAGGGACGACTAGTTATTAGCCAATGAAAGGTGAGAATTAGATTCACCTGGAAGCAGATGTGCTGCAGGAGGATTTGAAGGAAAGGTAAAGCCAGCTCTTTCAACTCATCCACCAGATGACTGGAGTCACAAAAACAGAACAAGCATGAACAACGTAGCATGTTGAAAGTCCTGGAAGCTCTATAGAGACATCAGCTCCACAATGTGTTGATGGTGTGATCTAACCCTTACTCTTCACCTCCTTCCTAAAATAATGACCTAAGTCATTTTCTGCTGAAAGTAATTTTAGCAAAAAAAAAAACAACGTCGCCATAAAACGTGACTTTAAGCTCACTAGGTTCAGTCATGTTTACCACTTACAAAAACTTACCATTAAGCATAACTGCTTACCAAACAAAGTGGATGGCCTGGTCCCGGGTGGTGAGGATGGCCTGGTTCGGGACAAGGAGGGACGGCTTCCCGCTGTGGCCTTTACTCATCATGAGGATGACGTAGAGCAGCCGATGGAAAACCCTCCGCAGGGACTGAAAGATGCAGAGTTGACAATCACTACATGTATGGGGAATCAGTCATGTTTGGCAGGAGAGGAAGTGAACCAAACAGTTTAGTCCAGGTTGGTTACAATTTCAAATACTGAACTAAATTGAACACACCGCCTTTTCCCCCTTTGCAGTGGAGGACGGTTGTTTACAGCAGAGGTAATTTCCGGTAAGCTTCTTCTAAGCGTCAAATTGGCGCATTGAATACGTCACAAGCAAATGTTAGCAAAGGAGTAAAATTCAAAACCTCAACAGAGTCCACACCTCCAGGAAGCAATTGTTTCTCAACAGCCAAAAGTCCAGTTCTATTTTTTTTTTTTGTTTCCCCACCAGGGGGCTTTTTGTGGGCTCTAGTGTCCCTTATTTGACAGTAGGCTGACAGGAAGGGGGTAAGACATGTGGCAAATGTCGCTGGGTCCGGGAGTCGAACCAGAGTCGAACCAGTGATGGCTGCGTCGAGGACTCAAAGCCTCCAAATGTGGGTTGCGCTAACCCCTACGCCACCACAGCACGCCCCCAGTTCTGGTTTTTAAACCAGGCTAGATTGACCCCTGGACACTCCCACAATAACACTGTGGCTTTGTCATGTCAAGGGATGAGAACGGGTCTGTCTAGTGGAAAGCTGACTGTCTAGTCCAATTCTTAAAAAAAAACAATGGTGATCAAAACCTATAGTGCAGAGAAAAAGTTTAAAGTATTTGCATATTTGGTTTTGTTGGATCAGAACCAGACGGTTTCCGTTTTAAAGCTCTATTATTTACATCCTGGTTCTGATCCAGTCCTGTGTGGCATGGTCCATATCGGTGAAATGACTTGGATCCTACCTCTTTCTGCTCTCCGTGTCTCGGTGAGCAGAGCAGCTTCAGGCCGTGGAAGGCCATCTCCGGGACACTGTGGAGCTCACAGAGATCCCTGTGAAGAAATGATAACCAGTTTCGCTTTCATCTCCAGGACGGATGGACCTGTCTTCAATGTGGCAGTGGCAGAAAGAAAACTCACCGTGGAACAGCAAAGGTTAGCTCCCTCAACACAGGTTCCAAGTAAAGCAGCTTGCTGAAGATCTGTGGAGAAGAAAATAACGTTCTACCTGCTCACAAGCTGACAGGGTGCAGTGCGGTACAGAGCGTTGCTATGTGTGTGTTTGGCTTACATGTGTGCAGTTGCTGGCACACTGTGGTCTGTCTTTAAGTGAGAACGTTTGCAGGAGACGGAGGAGACTTTGAACCAAGACAGCAATAGCATCTCTGATCTTCGTCAGCTCCTGTCCAGAAAAATGCAGCTCATCTTCCTCCTCTTCCTCCTCCATTTCCATCTGAAAGCAGGAAAAAAAAAAGGAATGCAATGTGGGAGTCTGTGCTATTAAATCGGATTGTGATAAAACCTGAAAGCTTGAGAGAAGGACAGTAAAGCATGTCTTTGTGAAACTGTCTCCCAAAAGTTTAACAGATACGCCATTGAACCTGCGTGTGTTTGGAGCAGCATGCTACAACAATTCAGTGGACTGAGCAGATCTAGATGGTCTGTTGGGCTGCGACTGATTTATGATTTTGGTGCTGCACCTCTGGAGCATCTCTCCGCTGCGGTTTGGAGCGTTTGCTATCAGCCTGGGAACTTTTCAGGCCGTCCTTCTTGCGCTTCCTCCCAGAGTCCTGGGGCCAGCAGTGGAAGGTCAGGTCAAGACACATGTCCAACAAAACCTCGTGGAAAACCTTGTTGGCAATGCTTCCTGGAAGACACATTTATTTATAAAGTAAAGAAAATATTAATTCCACCTGAGAGTAGGGTTAGAGGTCAGTGTGCCCTAGCCCATAAACATGGCAGGAGAGAGCAGCAACCATAGTCAAATATTTACCAGGGGCCAGAATAGACAACATCAACTCCTACCTGAAGCTGCTGGCTAAGGATAAGTGTAAATACAGTAAAGATTGTTATTCACGCTGGCAGTAATGACACCCGGTTATGCCAATCAGAGGTCATTAAAGTTAGTGTTGCTTCTGTGTGGAACCTTGACAAAACAAAGTCGGACTCAGTAGTTCTCTCTGGCTCCCCAGAATAATCGGGCCAGTAGCAACATGTTTAACTGTATGTTTAACTGATTTTCTAAAACCAAATCTACAGCTTACACATTTTAAGATCAAAGACAACACAAACAAGTTGCAAATTAAAATGCTGGCATTTCAGAAGCTCTAACAAATAGTTTCCAGACATGCTCACCTGAGATCCCCAGCAGCAGCAGGTAGACAGAAGCCGCATGGAGTCCGCAAACCCTCTGCTGAACATTGGCCCCTTTGGTCGTTGCTGCCAGGACGAAGGAGGACAGAACAGCCACCAGAGACTTCACAGACACCCTGTTTTCTCCAAGGATCACCCAGACACCCTGCAGCTTTGGAAACAAGCAGGGCTGGAGGATTAGCAGACTAATTTTTGCAGGAAGCAAACACAAGCTCCAGAGCATTCCCCAGATATACATTACACTCAGCAATCAGAGCAAACTGTTAGGGAAGTGGTAAGAGAGCTGACCTGTGACGCTCCGTCCCTGCCTGCAGGCTGCTGATGATCTGCAGCATGTTCCAGTAGAAAGTGGATTAGGCTTCTGAAAGACTTCTCTCCACCAGCGCACACTTCGTCCTCTATGATGTGGTCCAGCGGTTTCCTCTCCATGAACTCCAAGTCCCACACGGCGTCCACCCAGTCTGGAAATCACAATGCAAGTCAGACACTTGGCATGTATTAATTACTGTTAGAGAAACTAAGTTTCTGCGACAGACTGGCGACCTGTCCAGGGTGTACCCCGCCTCTCGCCCGGAACGTAGCTGGAGATAGGCACCAGCAACAAACAAACAAACAAACAAACAAGCAAGCAAGCAAGAAAGCAAGAAAGAAAGGACGGACGGATGGATGGATACTAAGTTTGGGAACCGTCTCAGACTTTCCTGTAAAACTATAAACAGGCACCAGCCCCACTTCCAGGAGCCATCTTGAACCGGTCCTATGTTTAGAAAAATTTATACAAGAGGTGAGTCAATGTAGCAACCAAGAAGGCAAGTCGGTTCAAGGTTTCCCCCAGGAAACCTGCTAAGCCCAGTGGGTGGTAGTTCAGTCATTCATCCAGCGGCCCGTCGTGTTTTTCAGTTTAAAAATGTTTACAGTTGACAGGAAATTTGAAAATATCACTTGATAATTATGTGTTATTGAAAGATTCATAACTGAACACCAACTATAAAGTCTTTAAAAAAATGCTAAGATTTTAAAAAGACAAATAAATAATGCATAGCATGGTGGGGCACAAGAAATTAGGAAGAAGATTAGGAATATTGGACTACTTTCTATTATGTCTACATAAAGACATAAGTAGTTTTTTACGTAGACTATTTACATTCTGAACTTTTTACACATTTATGCATTTTTTTGTGCTTTATCAGTTTATATTATAGTTTTATAATATATTACATTACATAAAATAAAACCGCCTCGCAGCCCCCTTAGAAACAGAAAATGCATTTGTTGGATTTTTTGTGTGTTTTTTCAATAAATCTGATCTCGTCCACCCCGGTGTCAGAATCTGACAGTTTTGCCATCCTGACAGAAATTGCGACAAGAGCCGCAGCCAAATGAACCGATAAGAAGCCAAAACTCCGACATTTTCCTAATCTCTCGTAATGAATACAACAAAATAATTTAGCGTTACCTTGTGGAACTTGGTTCAGGTTCAGAAATTGCAGCGCAGCGATCAAATCCATCTTGTTTATTTTAAAATCATCCCGCCCGGAAGCGCGAGCGCTGCGCTTCTTTCTTTTTCCGGTTGATTCTTTCCAGTCGCATTAGCGCCATCTGTTGCTCAGGGGCGGCACTGCCTTGGACGAGTTGCTCAAACCTTTTCCAGAAGGCTGGGCCGCCTCTTCATGGTAAAGTTTACCAGGTAGGCTACCACCATTTTGACAAACATTTTAAAAACCTGTTTCTAACTAATTCAACTTTAAAATCAATAGAAATAGTGACAGAAATCCAAGAAATCGGCTGAAATCAAGAATCCCTGCTGCTCTGTGCAAATTAAACTCAGCTTCTTTAATATTGACTGATATGATTATCAAAGTATTGCACGTATGATTAAGCAAAGAGACCTTTACTAAAAGTCTTATTGTTACAAAACTACTGACGATGGAGATTGCAGTTTTAAACTTCTGTGTTCCAAGTACCACACCACTGCAGCCATTATCTGGAAGTGGAAGAACATAATTGCATTGTTGTAACATTTCTGACAGAGTAGCCAAAAGTTTATGAACAGCATCAAAAACTTCACCAAAAAAAAAAAAAAAAAAAACATTAAGAACATTTTTTTATTAACAACTGAATGTGCTAAAACATTTAAAAAGAGAGAGAGAGAGAACGAGAGAGGAGCACAACAATTACAAACATTTATTCTGTACAAACAGTTACGAGTACACGAGTACTTTGAAAAACAATCCGATGGTCTCTGTGTAAAAGCAGAAAATGAAATCAAGTTTTGAGATGCAGTGCAGAAGTAGAGTCAGAGTTGATGACCATCATAGTTACTATCAGAAAGACACTGAGTAATCACGTAAAACAAACTCAACAAAAAACAAATCATTGCAAGTACGTGTAGTCAAGTTGGTCCAGAGTTCGTTTGCATACACTCATCACTCTGTGCTTGTGAGAAAACCTCCATGCAAAGTTTGTCTGTCCGCACCCACAATCATATTCAAATGACAATTTTTGACATGGTTCAAGCTCAGAACAGAACAGGCTGAGGACATTGGTTTGTTGAGTTTAAGACCTGCATGGTGTGGGGTGATATTTCATCCTTATGGTTGCTGTTTCCATTGATTTATTCATTTACTTCAATTGGAAGATATCAGGGTTAGAGCAGCTCTGTGGGATTCTGCGACATCTCTTCAAAGATAGCTTGACTAAGAGACAGAGGAAGGACACAGAATCATGATATCCATAACAGGGATCAAATACAGTCATTTAACGACCATTATGTGGCACAACCGTTTCCCATTGTATGTTTCTCTCAATCGTGACTTGAGGTCCTCAGCCTACTTTCTTAGGGAGCTCCTCCAGGCCCAGTTCTCCAGCAGCAGACTCAGAGCACGAAGAACCAGGTCTTACAAACTCAACCTAGTGAAAAGAATCAGGAAAATGTTTTGGAATCGATGACTTTTTTTTATTATTCTATCACTGATGGAGCCTGTTCAGAAACAAATTATGGACAATGTGCTATAGATTTATTCAGACACAAACCATTAATAGTGCAATTAAATATGTTATTGGCATGTTGTGACAGACATATTGGATTTCTAAGTCAGGATTGATGACAATTAATTGATTTAAATGTCCTACTTAGAATTCAGGGTTTTTCCAGTTGATGTTTTCAACCTGGTCCATTATAAGTAGAGCAGTAGTGATACACTAATCTCTCACGATACGATACAATGCGATACAATATTCTACTCACAATATTATGATATTCAGTAAATGGTATGATTCAATGCATTTTGGCAATTTTCTGAAAGATCACAGAGTGATTTTGGTGACATTTTGGGACTGTTCCATAGACTTGGATTGAATTAATTGAACTGATGGTGTAATACTGGTGTAATAAATGTTGTTTTTGTTATACATTTGTGTTGTTTAATGTTAATTGGGTGGTTTTGTGTATTTACCACCCAAATACAGAAAAGGATTATTTGTTTGTTTTAGTCACTTATATTAGATAATGTAATTTAATTGTGACTGGTTGTTTTGTTACATGTCATTTTTAATGTACATGTGCAAGTGGGAACACGAGGGATTTGAGTAGGATTTAATGTATTGATACTCACGGATGGAAAATCGATACTTTACGAGGGGAAAAAATATTGATAAATATTGTGGAAGCAATAAAATTACCCAGCCCTAATTGTAAGGTCCTACTTCCATGGATAAAATGCAACAAAACAATAAACAGCAGCCACCAAAACACCGCAGTACATCTTAAACCTCTGAGTATAAAGTCCTCCCTCCAGAGTCCTGCCAGGTCACACACGGTCTGGGTCTGTGTGCAATTCTGGTTACATCCAGTTCAGGTTTACCGTAGTACCACTTGTTGAGCAGCTGGTCCATCTGCTCCTGCTTTGTCACCCCATGAAGTCTCTCCTCTTCTTCCTCCCACCTCTCGCCAACATTGGAGATGAAGGACGGATGTGGAAGACGAAGTATCGAGTCCTCCGTCATGTCCTCGAAGAACTGCACCACACATTTCCGGGCGAAGTCCCGCGCGTGCAGAACACAGGTTTCGTCAAAAAGCTTCTGCTCCACGTCCAGGTAGTTGCTCCAGTACCGTGTCTGTAAGAAGGCGGCGTGGTCTTCAAAACAGGGTTTGATAAGGCGTCCCATCGCTCCCAGTACGATCAGGAACAGGAGGATGGACCAGCCAACTGCCTAGAGATGTTGTAGAAAGCAGATGTCACAAGGTAATCACCTTATCGCATAGAGTCAGGTGAGGACTGGGAAGTGAGAGGACTGGTCACTGTCCACCCTAGACAGGTCGCCAGTCCATCACACGGCAACACGGAGACAGGACAAACAACTGTACACACACACACACACTCACATATGAGGTGACAACTTAGAGAGAGATCAATTAATCTAACAATCATGCTTTTGGACTGTCGGAGGGAGGAAACCAGAGTGAACCTGAACATGCAGACTGTATGCAAAAAGAACCCAGGCTTGGATTCAAACTCAAAACCTTCTTGCTGAAAGGCAACAGTGCTACCCATCGTGCAGCTACTCATTTGCAACCAGTGTTTTGTTGTCACCCTGGTTATCTCTGCCTGATATTAACATTTGTTTGATGAACTGAAACATTTAAATTGGACAATAATAAAAAAAACCCAATAAAAACAAGCAAAATGTCAGGGGGCACATACAACCCTGAATGCTAAACAGGAATTACGAATCAGTAGTTGACAGTCGTCCAAAGCAACACCTTTATAGAGAATGTACAGAGTGAGTGAAAATCTTGAGATAATGTGTTCAGTTTCTTTTTAACAGAGCTCACTTGAGAATAACAGCGGACATATCGGGAGACCGCTTTACGGAACGAGCTGTTCCGGAAAATAACGTCCTCTTTGCAGGGCACCTTGGCCATGATCCTAACCACATCCAGACCTGTGTTGTTGGGCACACCTAAGGAGAAATCACATAATCGGCAAAGAGCCCAAATAATTGTGCAGCTTGTTGGAAAAAAAGAGTCATTCTGTTTCAAGTTTACCTGAGAAAAGGCCCGGATCGACACTCATGCTGAAAGCACAGATGAAGATCTTGCCGTCCAACAAAGTGACCAGGATCCAGACCATGGGAGCGAGCAGGGCCCTCTGGAGCATGGCAGAGAACAGGTATCTGCCGGAAGACGTAGGATGGACATCAGGTACAGATGAACTATTTTGGAAGTTAGTTCATTTGAAACCCCAACATTCAGTTTATCTAAAATGAGAGTGTTGCATCAGACTGGACCTCCAGTGGCTTCGACTCTGGTCCTCTGGTGTCTCTTAACGCCAGACTCTGTAAACCTCGATTTCCAAAAGAAATGGAAACTTTACTTTCATCTTCGAATAAATTGGACCTGGTTCAGTAGTTGTAGTCCATTGCCATGGATCTGTCTGTGTGGTGGACCTTAATGTTCTAACATCAGCTGCTGTCCAACTTCTTGAACCGCTCTCCTTCACCATCACCTCGAGGCTGCAGTTATTTCTGCTATTGTTCTCTTTTTTTTTCTTCTAAAAACCCTTTGCAGTTAGGAAATCTTTTACTCACTTCACCACCGCAGGATTTTTGGAACGATTCCCCACCGGCCTCATCCATTCGTCCATCATGACACCCGTATGCCGATTGACGAGGACCCCCAGGAAGAAGAAGATGATGGGCGGGACCGTCATCACTCCCAGAGAGTAGAGCTTGTTGTACTGAGGAAGGCACGGGCAGTTAAAGTCAAAGCTGGTGTAGAGCTTGACGCTGACCAGAGCCAGGACGATGCAGATCCCATTAGAGATGGACTCAGAGTTGGACTGGAAGTACTGGAGGACTAACTTAAGACGCTCCATGAATCAAACGAACTCGCCTGAGCTTTGGGTTGGAAACAAAAATGATTTTCAGTTACAAAGCAACAAATTAGCTTAGACTTTATTTAAGGAAAAAAAGACAGATTCCTTACCTGATCTAACTTTTCTGATTGAAGTAAAAAAAAAAAACTCCACAGATGATCTGCTCCTACAAACAACCTCAGTGTTTGTGTTGAGATAATACACAGGGTGTGTCTTTTCAGGATGAATACACCTCCACAGGTGACATGGACACACCCTGTCCCGCTCTTAAAGCACCAAGCCATATTTTCAAATAGGCTGAAACTGGAAAAAAATACATAAAAGCATCTTACAGAATGCCTAGTGAATTGGAGTAGGAACATTTAAAGAATTATATATTTTTTTTTGCCTCTTGGCAATAAAATGTCACACTGCCAAAAAGTCGATTTATCTTAGTTCATTATTCAAAACTCATTTTAAAAGTTGACTTGCAGCATTCACTCCTCCCAGTTGTCCATGTAGCAACAGTAGACAATCACTTGGGTTGTGTTGTTGACTTTACTGCAACCCCCACCCACCAATACCGGGAATGGATGGGGCGACAGCAGAGAGGAAAAACTCCACTATAACAGAACGAAACCAGAACCTGGTTCAGTACAAGCAGCAGTCTGTCGAGACCGACTGGGGTTTGAGAAGACGGATGCACAAAAACAAAGCAGAGCTAGTATAGGATTACTTCCTACGATAATGAAGATGTTAATAGTAGGAAGCAAGAATGTTTAGTTGATGAGGCTCAATTTCAAGGCTTTAAGTTGTGAAGTCAAATTTCTTTTAAATCATGTTTGATATTTATTGTTTTTTTATAGCAACTGAAGGTGGCATAATTGCTTGATTGTGCTAGAAAAAGATACTGTGCCTGGAACACATAATACTTCCCCTTTAAGATGCTTTATTTCTTTTAAATTAAAAAGATGCAACAGCTTTATGGATCAAAGTTTTTTTTTCTAAATGTCCACAGAAATTGGCTCATACTTTCATATATAAATAATAAGAGATAGAATTCTTTTACTTTTTCCAAGATATTCTAATTTCTTTCACTGAACCGCTGGACTGAATCATTGGCATCACTCTGATCCAAGGGAAACGCCCTCTGACCTCTGACCCTGCAGCATCTGGTTACCATGAGGCTGTTGGCTTAACGGTGGGGAAGGAGGTACTTTCTGCTTTTGTTAAATTTCCACATTAGGGATCACCAACAGGGTCACAACATAGAAAATGCAACAAACACAAGGGAATTCCTTTAAATGTCCTCTTACATTTTTAATATCACAATCTCTTTATAACATTTTACTGACAAACAAGCATTCTTACAGCAACTCAACAGAACAAAACAGCAGCTCCCAGATCATCTGAGAATGTGGTGGTGGTCTTCCTCAAGGTGGCAGCGGTCTGGACGTCGATCGGCTCTCAGGTCAGCGTGATCTTTGATGACTCTTTGGCGTCGATCACTCTGAAGACTCCCACTTTCTCCTTCATGCTCCTCCTGTTATCTGGAAACGACAAGTTACAGTTAAAAAACACAGGTCTGTGTCTGATGTAGATGTCAGGAGGTGTGCAGAAATTTATCCTGAAAACCAGAGCGAGGTTGCTCCTCACCCAGCAAGTCGCTGCGATCCAGTAAGATCTCCAGATCCTTGTCACTGATCACCTTTCCTTGTGAGGATTTCACCTCCCTAATTTGAACAAACACACACCAAGAGTTCCCAAGTTATAGAGCTACTTGTTGCAGTGACTGCATGCCGGGTGCTGCACTGCGTTGCACTGTGCCATGCTGCATTGCAGTGTTGAGTTATGTTGCACTGTGCCATGTTGTGTTGCACTGTGCTGTGCTGCGTTGCGCTTAGGCCTGTCACAATAATCACTAAATCAATTAATCGCATGACAAATTAAAACAAACTCAATCATTTTCACTTGCATAATTTATCGTTTTTCTCTCTTTCTACCAAAAACTGGATGATAAAAGTCTTCAGTCTGGTGCTGTGGTCTCGACTAGCTCTTAATTTTAAGGACAGTCTTGTTTACAGAGACTTCATGATTCATTTTATTTCTTTGTTTTTTTTTATTTATTGTGGATATTTAGAATGTCTTCCAGTGCCAGTGTTAAATGTTCATCAGAATGTAAAGTTTATTGATCTGTAAGAATGTGTTCTTGCATTACTACTACTTGAAAATGGTTTCAACACAACAGTATTATTGTTTATCGAAGTAACTTCTGGGACAATTTATCATCCAGGAATATTTGTTATTGTGACAAGCCTGGTTGCACTGCATTGCGTTTTGCAGGCGCAGTCGTCTTACTTCTCAGGGCCTCTGGCCTGCAGCAGGTCCCGCAGCTCGTCCAGATCGATGCAGCTCTTACTTTGATTCAGCTCCGCCTTCCCACCTTTGAATTTTTCTGAGAAAAAGAGCAACACCAAGGTGAGGTCAGGGAAGATCAGTGATGAGCGGAAAGGTGTCGATGCCGATGCTCACTCTTGTGGATAACCATCTGTTCCAGCTTCCTCTTGGCCGACGCCCGCTCCAGAATCTTCTGGTCGATGGTGTTGGCCGTCACTAGCCGGTACACCACCACGGGTTTGGTTTGTCCGATACGATGGCAGCGGTCCTGAGCCTGCAGGTCCGCCTGAGGGTTCTAGAGCAGGAAGGGAAAGGGAATCATAACCCTGCCTTTGGGTTCCGGCCTTTTGGTTTGCTCCCAAATTAAAAGGAAACAAGAAGAGGAGCCAAAAAAAAACTAGAGTACAAGAGATTTTAGCTCGTTCCTCAGGTTCCAACCTACCCAGTCACTGTCAAAGATGATAACTGTGTCAGCTGCTGTCAAGTTGATTCCAAGTCCTCCTGCCCTGGTACTCAGCAGGAAGATGAACACCTCTGGGTCAGTGAAAAACTTTTGGATCTGGAAGAGAAAAGGAGATCATGTTAGAAAGCAAACATTATTTTCTGATTTTAAAAGATCTGATGGAGAGGAGCAGCACACGTTTCATTTAATGCAAAAATTCAATTTATAGCTCTCTGCCACATTACAATTGTAATTTTATTGGAATTTCATAAGACTGATCCAGACAAAGTGACATTAGTGGCAAGTTAAAAAAAAAACCCCAAAAAAACAAGACACCTGTCTGCAGTCCTATCAAGAGATACACGTTAACCTGAAGCGACGGTCTGGGCAAAGAGCATTAATCAGAGATTAAGCAGAGATCCATTACACAGTCACTCCTGAGTTTGACAGAGTGGCAAAGAACAAAAAAAAGTGATGATTGAAAGAAAGCAAGAAGAAGTCTGGATGTCTGAGACGCAGCAGCCCCTGAGGTACAAGGTAATCCAAAATGCAAAACACTGTGTTCAAGAAAACCAACACTGCACATCACCCTGAACAAACCATCTTGACAAATAGGAAGTGGGACATAGTTGATGTGAATATGAATGGAGCTACATACTGGACAATCCTGGAAAGAATTAGCCGACATCTGCGATAAAGTACAGACATACTGAAGCTTCACTAGTATTTTGGCCACTG
Source organism: Brachyrhaphis roseni (assembly GCA_903066815.1). Taxonomy (NCBI): domain Eukaryota; kingdom Metazoa; phylum Chordata; class Actinopteri; order Cyprinodontiformes; family Poeciliidae; genus Brachyrhaphis; species Brachyrhaphis roseni. The sequence continues at coordinate 25,193 of CAEFZY010015345.1, forward strand.
TAGCTCCCGTTCTTAAAAAATAAACAAATTGACAAAGTCACATAGTAAGCTAATATTCTGCTGAACCACAGCAGTTTGTTTCATTTTTATTTACACTTGGTATATGATTTCAAACTGTTTATTGTTGGCCAAAATTAGCTTACATTTAGATTACCGTAATTTCCGGACTATAAGCCGCAACTTTTGTCACACGCTTTCGACCCTGTGGCTTACACAACGATGCGGCTTATTTATGAATTTTTTTCTAACGCTGCCAGGGGCGCTCCAGCAGAAAAGGTAAGAGTGAGACAGGTGGAATATATGTGTCGAGGAAGACGCAAGTTAATGCCTCTC
>CAEFZY010015347.1:0-18003 GCA_903066815.1 Brachyrhaphis roseni
TCAGTAAAGAAATTTTCCATGTATTTTGGGGTTTTGTATATAGTCAGTGTCAAAGTTCGTTTGTGGCCTTTAACCTCAATTCTGAGATACTCAAAAGAGGTGAAAACACCCAGTGAAATTTTACTACAACTAACAGTATTCTTGAATATTGAAGCCACGCCTCCTCCTTTTTTATTTTGTTTTCTATTCTCACTTAAAAAGTTATGGTCCGGAGGCGCCGATTCAATTAGTATGATTGCTTCATTATTGTCATTCAACCATGTTTCTGTCAGAAACATAACATCAATATTATGCTCAGTGATGAAGTCATTAAGTAATAGAGCTTTAGCAGAGAGAGATCTGGTATTTAAAAGAGCCAGTTTAAGTGACTTGGGGGCCAGAAGTTCTTCATTCAGAGGTTCCTTTAGGCAGGGGATCAGTCTGATGTTTGAATTTGGACCGCTGTGTTTTACATTTCTGTTTTTTGTAAGTTTTCTTGTGGTGATCCGGATGGGTAATGTCCTGTTTTGCGGTGTCGGGGGGCCAGACAGATTCTGGAGTAACACGGGTGTAAGGATAATGTCTGGTCCCCGGCCTCAGACCTCAGAAACGCAGAGTGATGGATCCTCTGGGGGGTCAGAAGCAGGTGGCTTCAATAAAGTGAGGTCTGCTACATGAGCGCTAAGGAGAGACGTGCCCAGGCGAAACTGTTGATCCATTCCCTCCGTAAATTTAAGAAACTCTGGTCCAGAAGACATTTCTTCAAAGCTATCTTGTGAATGAGTGAGGGAGCAGAGATGGAGGGGGGAAGGAGGGCGGGAACCAGTCGTTCCGTGCTCAGTAGCTGTTTTATCAGCATGTTTTGGAACCTGTTGATTAAACCCTGGTCCTGAAGACAGTTCCTGTGGATGATTGGAGGAGAGATGAAGGAGAAGGGGCGGAGGAAAGGAGTCAGTTGTTCTGTCTGACTCCTTTCCTGGTGTTATATCAGCATGTTTTGGAACAGGCTGATACTCGAATCCTTGAGCCTGTTCCTCTGACGTGATGATCATGTTGTTTTCTTTGTTGATAAAATGAAAAAGGTTTGCAGAGAGTAGCTTTATCCCATGTTTGTTAAGATTACGTCCGTTTCTTACAAAAAGGTGAAAGCGCTGCCAATAGATCCAGAGGTTATCGATGAAGGTCACTGGGCTGGTAGAGCAGGTTTTAATCAGCCATTTGTTTATCATCAGCAGCCTGGAGTGTTTTTCGTTTCCCCATTGAGGTGATGGAATTGGACCACTGAGAAATAACTTCATTTTTAATTTTCCCATAGTGTTAAGAAGAATATCAAAGTCCTTTTTCAGAATCTCAGACTTTTGCTTTGCCAGATCGTTAGCTCCAACATGCATGACTAAAGTCTCAGTATCTGGGTTGTCAGAGGCTAGAGAGAGAACTTTGCAAGTTAAATCAGATATAGTGTCACCAGGAAAACAAATCACTCTCGTTTTCTTGGGATTGCAAACTTCACTGATTCCATTTACTGTCTCATCTCCAACAATAAGCACTTTTGGAATACCTTTCATTTTCCTGGTGGTCGCTTTGTCCTTTGGAGCTCTGGGGGGTGGATGTGTTGGTCTTGTCTCATTGTTGATGTTTGAAGCTGAGGTATTTTCTAGAGGCTGAGGTTGGAGTGCAGAAAATCTATTTTTCAGTGGGATTCCCACGGAGTCAGAATGTGTTGAGGCTTGTGCTGGTCGCTTTGTCCTTGGGAGTGGGGTCGGTGGGGCCACTTTGGTTGCAGCTGCTCTGTTATCTATCTGTGGCGGAGCAGGTGTAGAAGTTGAAGGTGGGTTTTGGCTCAGAGCCGGCCAGGCTGATTCGTCCAGGTGCAGGGTTCTCCCTGTTAGTCGTCTCATCGGATCTGCAGTGTGAGACATTTGTTTCGGCTTGGCGCCCTGAGCGTTCCAGGGTGAGCTGCTTGGTGCGGGGCGCACGACCTCTCCGTTGATTTGAGGAAGAGTTGCTTCATTTCCACAGGTAGCATTGATCTCAAAGTTCACCTCCAGCAGTTTAATCTTTATTTCTATAGACTGAAGTCGTTGTAAAATACTATTCATGTCCCTGGGGTCAGCCAGAGGCATTTTGCCCTGGTTTAGCACATGGGCCGCTCTCTCCTGGGATTCACACTTTCTGCAGAACCATAGATCATTCGGCACCTGAGCAGAGCACGCTAGGTGCACGATGGCGTTGCAGCCGTGGCCGTCACAGAAAACCAGCGGGTTTCCGGGCCAGCTGTAATCCTTCAAGCACTCACAGCAAAATGTCGCCATTAAGTTAAAAATAAAAGTAAGAAAATCCCCAGTCTTTAGGTTTGAAGTAATCCAGTTAAGATGTCGATAATTTAAATAGAACTATAAAAACTGTCACTTTAAAAATAATTCACAGGCAGAGTTATCAGTAAGGACGAGAGAGAGCAGGATAAGCTGTTCCTCCTTCAGCTGCCAGGAGTAAATATGAACTCTGACCTTGCCCAGACATTTATAGCTTTTGTGTTCATGTTAGCGACGGGATTTGACTCCTTCGGTCCTCACACTCAGAAACATCTCCCACCATGAGCTCCGCCTCCCGTTTGTTGAGACCGGGATGATATGAAATAAATTTTCCGGTTCGTCCGTAAAGCTACACTAACGTTAATCATCTAATAGGGTTAGGGTTAGGGTAGGGTTAGGGCCCGCCATGTTCAGTCTATCCGCTCACCTGTATAAATACACCTGCAGCTCTTGTTCCTGCTGTTCCCTCTGAACCGCCACCAGGCAGCAGCTCTGGGAGGAGAAAAGCTGCCGTACTCCAAACTTCGCGCCAATCATTTTAAGGATGCTTATTGGTCTCCTGAAAAATGACAAAAACCCGGATATTATCATAAATCATTATGATAACATTGTGCTAACACTTAGCTTTCATCAACAACTCAGGCGGAAGTGAGAGCGCTGCTGTCAGGTTCTGTGTTTTTCTGTGTTTATTTTCAAGTTTTCTGTGTATTTATTTCTAGTTCTGTGTCTCTGTGCTCTCCGTGTTGTCTTGTCCTCCCCTTGATTGATCCCAGGTGTGTCTCGTTCCTTGATTACCCCTCGTGTATTTAGTCCTGCCTGTGTCCTTTGTTCCTCTTCGGGTCCTTGTCAGTTGTCGCTGCATGTCTGTAGTCTCCTGTCCTCCCTTATGACCAGTTGCTACCGGCGTTGAGCCCTGGATTCTGTTCAAGTCGTGCTGCCTGGCCGAGGATCTCTGTGTATTGTGTTTTGGACTGTTTCGTCTTCATTAAATCATCATTATTTACATCTTACCTGGGTCTCCTGGCGTTTGCCTCACCACCTCTCCACACACTTCATGACAGCTGCGCAATGCAAGTAATAACCCAGCCGGAACATGGTGCATTAAATAATAAAATATAACTTAACGAAGCTTCGAGGCAGATAAATTTTCCTCGAGGAATTTTAATAATCGAGGAACTTGAATCGCTTCAGCCCCTATGTACATGTATAAAATGTATATAGGGCCAACTGATTTATTGTTATTGACTAGTTGATTTCTGGGAGCCGATTTCCTTAATTTTGGGGGATCGTGATCTGCTGATACTTACATGTGAAGCTGATCTTATCTTCATCAGCAAAGGTTTATAAATCATCTCTGTCCTCTTCTGCTCTGCAGTGAGACGTTTCACTGTTGCCAACTCAGTGACTTTGTTGCTATATTTAGGAACATTTCAGACAAAATAAATTTATTTCAGCCAAAATCAAAATCTGCAGGTCAGGCTCTTTAAAGATCGGTAACCAGGGATCGGCCAGAAACCTGCAATCAGTGCAGCTCTACACACATATTCATGACATTCTTTGCTTAAATTAAATTCTCTTAAGCGTTACTCCAATAGCTAAAAATGTAATTTAGACCAGGTGAGTCTTTCTCCCCTGAGAATGTGGACCGGTACCGGTACCGGACTGATTCTGAGCCTTCAGATGATTTTAACAGAAGTTCCTCATAACTTAGAAGTTTATGTAAAATAATGTTTGTAGCCACAAAATGATTTTGCTCATCAGCAAACAACAAATCAACTCCAGCATAGAGCAGCTCATCATGTAGCAGCTTGTAGCCTGATGGAAACATTTAGCTACACAACATCAAACATTGACAAGTTTTAATTATTGTCATCAAACGTTATTGTTACAACCCGACTCGACTGGTCACAACAAAAACTGGGAGGACACGGCAACCAGACAGAGATTTAACCTATCAAAGGCATTTATTAAAAGAATCAAAGTGGTCTAGGTGTGACGGCATTAGACAGCAGTCCGGCATGGGGTGATCGATCCGCGCTCCAACAGCCTGGTCCCTCCACACCAGGAAGTCCGGACCCCAACCTGGTCTGGACTGGATGGCTGTTTGCTCGGCGTGCTTGATTCAACCAAGGGGACGCCAACCACTCCTGAATGGAACGGCGCTCCTTAAGTCCAACCAGGTGGCCGCTTAATGGAAGCGCCTCCCACGTTGAGGACCTTAATTGATAGTGTTAATTGACAGTCACATAGTACACCCACCCACACATACACACAGGACCGCACAGCAGGGCCGTCACAGTTATCAAACAGCATTTTGAAGCCAAAAACCTCAGAAATATTCAGAGCCACCAGGAGAATCAACTCATTTAAAGTTTAAACTCAGTTTCACACAAAGACGCAGCAGAAATGTTTGGCTGTTGAACTGAACTGGTCCAGGATATAAAGATCATTTCTATTAGCAGCTTTACAATCTTTTACATTACATTACATTACCAAGACACATTAAAATAAATAAAGTGAGCAAAGTGCGACAACTTCGCCAAAACACGTTGTTTGAATTTTCACAGGGTCTGTAGTTCTCTAGACAGCTTGTTATGAGCCCTGAACAAGACGATGAGGGACAGCATCTGATGGGGAAACACGAATCGATGTAACACCACCCGTCTCCCGCTGCACTCTTCTATTTTGATGTGGAAAGCGATCCAGATTCACCTCAATGTTGTTTGTTTTTTTCAATAGTGACAGTGTGGCATTATCTAAAATTGCACCAGTCAAACACAACATGATACACTCAGGTGAAGTTAGCCTTCCTGTGTTCACTCTGTGCTGAATGGACCAAAACACGTCATCAACCCAGCAGGTGAAAAAATGGCTACCTCCATGAGTGAAACATATAATAGGATATATGTACATTTTGAGCTTTGGCATTTTTTAGTTTATAGGAAAATTACAACAGTTAGGCCAACATGTTCAAGTAAAAGAAATTTGACTTCCTGATTTAACGCCTTGAAATTGGGTCTCTGTCTCTTTAAAAACTTCTGGTCTTTCTGAACTCCAGCTCCAGGAAGTCATGCCAACATGGCTCCTCTATTAACCCTTTAACAGCGTTTTTACCAGCATTCCTCTGAGAAATAGCAACAGTACCCTATGATGTGCTCAGCAGCTGTTTGCTAACTGCTGCTGGCTAGTCTGAAGGAGCTGAGGGGGGAGAAGCTGCTTCTCGAAGGCGTGGCTAGGTTCACCCAGGCATTTTAGCAGTTGAGCGGTTGTTGTGGAGATTAAAGGATTTCTCAAACATGAAAGAATCAGAGCAACACTGCAGGTTTGTTTCTGATGAGGGAAAAACATGAAAAGATGATACCGGCCCTTTAATACAATGTGCTTGATTTCAGGTCCACCAGATGGAAAAATTCATGAACAGGTCAGATTAAAACTCCGAGTTGGTTCTGGGTTGGTCCTGACATGCTCACAGTTTGATACTGAGGATAAAAAGTCTCTGGCAGTGTGGCTGCTGAGCCGCTGCAGTAAACAACATCTTACCCTGGCTGTTGGTGTGAGTTTCTAAACGTTTGAAGATGAAGTAAACATCACATTCATAAAGTTATAAAACCTTAAAGTTTCCCTCTACACTAAGCAGTTTCTACTCAGAGGTTCTGGACCAGAAACGACGAGAGAGTCGACCCAATCACAGAACCCTGCGTATCTATAGATATATAATGTTCCAGAAAGCCAGAAGCCCTGCCCACCAGAGCCTCACCCAGTTTCCTCTGTGGTTTGCATCAGCAAAAGGTTCTCTGCTGCAGCACTCAGACTGCAGCAGTATCGCAGCAGGTAAGATCTGGTCTTCATCTCCTCTGGGACCAGGGGGTCCAAACTGTGGCCCGAGGGCCGTAAGTGTGTCCCCCGACTGCAGGTCACAGGACACACAAACGGCAACCAGTGTTTCCCGCGGCGTTCCCATTTCTGTTGCTGAGAACAGACATAAATCATTTGGAGGAAGCTAAAGTCCAGAACCAGGACAGATCTGACTCATCAGAACATTGTTTCAGAACCTTCCAGAACCTCCAGAACCTCTCATGAATGGTGATTCATTGCTGAGCTGCTGCAAGAAAAATCCTTCAGAATAAATCTTTTGCGTTTTTGCTCTTCTGGCTGGGCTGAGTAACGTTTTGGCGCCCTCTGCAGGAGGTTTGGACGTCAGGCGACTCCAGCAGGAAAACATGGAGCCAGGTTCTGGAAGTCCAGCACATGGATGGACTGACAGCAAGGGTTGGGTTCTGCTCCTCTGGTCTCTCGACTCTGCTAGGTCGGTACTGCAGGCATTTGTTCTTGAACCGCTTTCAGAATCATCTCAGTTGACCGACACAGTCCTTCTGGCACCAGAACTGGATCGGACCAAAATGTTCTGAGTTTGAAAGATAACGGATCAGTGGTCTTTCTGTTTGTCAGTAGAACCCAAACCAGCTGGGAACCCGTTCAGCAAAGATCGAACATCTGACCGTTCAGTCCGGATCCTGATCTGTCTGGGTCCAGGTTGGTTCTGGTTGATTCTGGTGGGTTTGGATCGTTGGATTTAGAAAGGTGTCATGGTGGTGAAACGAAAATGAATTTCCATCAGCCTTAGATTATTTGTAGCGTCGATGGTGAATTTTAAATTGATGGGTGTATTATCGATTGGACAGTTGGATGGATGGTTGGATGGACGGTTGGATGGATGGATAGTCGGTTGGATGGATGGCTGGATGGATGGTTCTGTCTTGGCAGTGGACAGTAAAAACACTAGGGGTCAAGGATCGGGTTGGTCATTTTTTCATAACTTCTGCTGTGACGTTTCATCTTGTTGTTCCGGTCAGGAAGGAGTTCTAACGTTGGATTGGAGCTGAACTTCTGGAAGTAATTCCAGACTGTGAACTGAACCCAAATCAGATGTACAAACTGACTGGAGCACCTGTCACCGTCATCCAACCAGAGGTACAGCTTCATCCATCCAAGCCCCGCCCCAGTTACACCTGACACTCTAGACTTCATCCAGTCTCTTAGCTTCGTTCCTCTGCTTATAGTTAAAGCTCCACCACTACTTTACCTTCCTTTAACTCATTATATTAGATTTCTCAGTTCCTGAACTTTACCGCCTACGACATTTTCCTGCCTTCAGTGCCCCCGGATGTTACCATGGTGATGCTAGAGCTGACGTGCCATGTGGCTTTGCACCCTGTGATTGGCTGCTATTTTGGCTCTGCAGACTGTGAGGTTTGGAGTCAGGTGGTCAGGCTGACAGGTGAGTCTCGGCGCAGACCAGCTCACCGCAGCTCTGAGCCAGCAGACGTGACCTGACTGATCTCAGATCTGAAGATCTGAAGACCTGAAGACATTCCAGCACCTCCTGGCCCTTCAATCCGACCCCGTCGCCATCAGTCATCTGGAGGACGCAGAAGCCATGAGAACCGTGGATCTGATGATCCAGCAGTACCGTCCTGAGAGAGCCATGGAGGTTGCCGAGAAGACGCAGAGGAGCATGAACCAGAAACTCACCCAACCCCAACGGGGTTGAACGGGGTCTGATATCTGATCAGTAAATCTGAGTCGGTTTTATCATTAATGTGTGATTTTTATTCCATTTTCAGTTGTGTGAAGCCTGAATCCTTTATGTGGTGTGAAGACAATATATTAGGATGATTGAAGTGGTCAGTGAATGCCTCACAGCTGTTCTGAACATCAGGAGGTCAGAGGTCACACCCAGCTGTTCTCTCCTGTTCGAACCCTCAGAATTGAGACGAAACCATTTTACCATCTGTGTTAACCCACAATCTTGCTTTTAGACTCTGTGGCTCTGGCTGCTTTATTATTTACAGACCCTGATTCCTGTTAAACTGACTGACTGACTCATAACTGAATGCAGGAAGAGTAAAATGCTGCAATAGATGGTAGCGTAGAGCTACTGATGGGTGTTGGACTGTAAAGTTGCGCTGTAGCTTTAATAAACATTCAGGCCTGATTGGCTGAGTGTCTTGAGTCCTTCCTGCTAAGTCAGTTAGCTTTCCAATAGAGTTGAATTCACTCCATGAGAGACCGCTATGTTCGGCTAATGATTCCAGATTGGTGCTTCAGTTAAATTTAAAGAAACTAAGTCATTAATACTTTTATTGACAATAACTTATTGATCCTAATAATTAATAATCACACAAGCCAAACATTGGTGCAAAGCCTGTTTCCTAACAATAGTTTGTTCTGCAGGTTATTTGTCTGATTGTTCCCTAAATGTTTGTTTCATGTTTTTATCTTTGTTCTTTTTTCCCCAGACTAGAAAATTTAACGTCTCAGCAAAACCTGCAACGTTTGTGATGGCAGTCTTCTCCTGATGTTTGGAAACACCTGCCAGGTAACCAGGTAAAGTCAGCCAGGAAGGCCAATCAGTGGAAGATAAACGCCACCAGAATCAATTGTAGATTTTATTGAAACTAAATGATAGAACAATAAAAATCTGACCTGCAGTAACAAATGTTTGCATATTTAAACATTTACCAACCGAATCTAAAAAGAATTTCAATGCCGAGTTCTTCAGGGCCGATGCCTCGACTCTTTGAGTTCATTCTGCCTGAAATGGTTGGTTCTCATTTACACAAAGGTTCCTACAGCGACAGCTTCACACCAGGTCTGAACAAAGTGGAAATATTCATAAAGTCCTAAATTCAACGCAATGGGAATGTCAACAGCTGCGGTGGACCACCAGAGGGCGCCACTGAGCAACATCAGGATGGACGCTGCGTTCACGTTTGTTCTGGTTTTAAAAATAAAATCTGTTGTCTCTCAGTCCAGACGTCTGTCCACAGGAAGTCACACGAAGGCATCACCTCCGCTGATTGGACAGCCTGCTGCGGAGGGGCGGGACTTTGGACAGCACCCTGTGAGGGGGGGCTGTCATGGTCGTCACGCTCTTCCTGTTTGGAGAAAGGCTTGTTGCCATGGAGATGGCAGGTAATATGGGGGACGGGATCCCCGTAGAAGTCACTGAAACTGGAGGTGGGCTGGTGGTTGCCATAGAAACAGGCTTGGCTAGTGAGGTCTGGATCTCGGCTCGGCGAGCCAACGCAGCCGTCAGCTTCTCCCGCATCTGATCGATCTGCTGCTGCAGGGCCGCCAGTTCTGCAGGAAGGGGCGGGGCTACCGCCGGAAGGGGCGGGACCATAACGGGGACGGGCGTGGTTGCGTCAGGAAGGTGTTGGGTCGGGGCATCGGTCCTCACAGAGGAAGAGGAGGGCAGTGAGAGCACCAGACTGGCCAGTGAAGCTGCCGGTCCCCCATTCTCACACAGCCGGCTGCTTGGCCCCGCCCTTGATGTCATAGGCTCCGCCCTGTCATATTTAGTCCCGCCCCCCTCCGCCTCTGAGACCGCCAGGCGCGCCAGCAGGCGCCGCGTGTTCAGGGTCTCCAGACTGAAGTGAACTCGCTTGAAGTCTCGAGCATCTGCAGCAGCTGGAGTTTCCTTCCTGGACTTGTTGTTCCACCTAGCAGCGGCAGCGGGTACTGAGGGCCCGGGGGGGACCCGGGGACCCGCGGGCCCCTGCCCTGCCTGGGTCTTCTCCAGGTTACAGCTGAACAGAAACAGGCAGATTTTATTCTCTTCATTAACTGATTTATAACATTTTCTGCTCAGTTCAGATTAAAACTGACACAAAAACATGGACAGAAAGTAAAAAAAAAACAAAACTAAAACTAAATACAAAGTAAAAATAAACTAAATATAAACTTCAACCAAATGAGAAAGTCAGTTATTAGTACAAAAGGACAAAATATTAATATCAGTTCCATAAATATGTCTTTTTTTCCTAAGCAGGCTTAAAAATATGCAGAGAATTTTTAAAAGATTTAAAAATGTTTATTATGGTTTAACTCTGGGTCCCATCAGAGCCAGAACCTTTTCTCCCTCTCGGCCCGCTGCCTCTTCACGTCGTCGTACGTCAGATTCAGCGCTCGGTGGATCTTCTGCGGGAAAGAAATCAGGAACTCAGTTCTCCGTTCAGGAACATGAAGTTCTTCTCTGAGGTGACATCATGACTCACCTGGGACGTGTGCAGCCAGTACTTCAGGTTCTGCCGGCGGCGAATGTGCGGCAGGACGAGTCGGTAAAAACCATGTTCACCTGCGAGGGTCAGCAGAGCTCCGCCTACTCCGACACACAGCAACACGAAGAGTCCAGAGAAGTGACTGATGCCCATCTGCAGAGTCTGACACAGAGAGCAGTTCCCCAGTCAGCCTGCAGGGGGCGTCGTCAAGTCGGTAACCCATAACCCTCACCATGCAGTAGGACACTGAACGCACCACACAGGAGGGTCAACAGACATGTTGATCCCTACACTGGTAAGAAAAAATGTGTTTATTTGAATTCCTATTAGCTGTCTCCATGACAACGGCTACTGTTCCAGATAGATAGATAGATTCTCAGGGAAATTGTAGTTCAGTCTCCCTCACAGCATCAATATATCAAATACTTTAAAAAAAAAGTTTTTTGTTTTTTTTTAACATTAACATTTAGCCCAATTCTATAGTCCCTCTATAGAAATACATAAATCCACATTATGAATAAACTTTTACTACTAAAGCAGTTGGAACCATAAACAGACATGTCATGCAGACACTGGGTTCTGCTGGGTTCTGCTCAGACTGACCTCGGTCACGGCGAACACTCGGTTCCCACAGGGAACCACCTTGTACCACTTGTCATGCAGCAGGTCCATGTAGCCGTCGGACTTGTACCTGCTGATGAACTCGGACAGGTTGGAGCTCAGCGGAGAGTTCTGGGGGAGTCCGATGCCGTAACCTGTCAGAGACAGACGGAAACGTTTGTTTCCATGGTTATTTTGAGACTTTTAATGAGCTGATTCTACAACATGAATTGAACGAACAGATTCTTCAGTTGGTTTATTGGTTCATTTGAGGTTGAAAATGAATGTGAAGACAGAAACTTGGCAAAGATAAAATTCCATAAAATAAATGAGAAAAAAAACTTGGTGGACGTGAGTTCTGGACCGCGTGTGGACAGCTCCCATCCTCCAGTGTTCTGTGCCTCTGTTTCAACACAGCGAGTCCAAAAGTCTGTCCGTCAGCAGGAGAACCTGCCTGGACACTGAGGAGGACATTCAGTCATTTGATTGAGGCATTATGGACAAGGGACACGCCCAGAAGACGCAGGATCGTCTCCCACAGGGACAGGACCAGGAAACTGAGACACTGACCTTCGATGGCGAAGGGTTTCCCAACCGTTGCCAGTTTACAGTCGGCATCAATGGAAACTTCGTAGTCCAGCAGGGCCTTGTCCATGATGAAGGCATGGAGCTGAGGAGGATCTGTCCTTCAGGACAGAGGGACATGGTTAGTCCAGATTACCATGGAGACTTATCATTAGAAGCAGACAGAGGAGGTTCCATCTCATGTGCAACAGAACCTCAGATCTGTCAGAACCAGAGTGGAACTTCCTATTGGACTCTGCACTCTTACTTTAGGGTGGCGACTCCTTCAGGCGTTGTCGGTTCGTTGAAGCGCCGCATGTACTCGTGCATTTCTGGGAAGCTCTTCTTCATGTAATCTTCAGCGCTACTCTCTCTCACCGTCCCAAAGCGGAAGCCCTGCGATGGATGGTGCAGCTGGACACACCAACGAAGAAGAAATGAAAAGAAATCTGCTGTTTAAAGTCTGCTGACTTTGAATCAACCTTTGGGAATTTTGAGTTACACAACGGAGCAGGGGGAGGAAAAGAATTAGGAAACAACCAGAACCAGAAGAGAGAACCTGTACCTCCACAGGGAAAACATGCAGATGGGCCGAAGAGCTGATTCTAACCCAAGACCTTCTTCCTGGTAGGCAACATGTGCTAGCTTCAAAGCAGTTAGCTGGACTTTCCCTCTTGTTTCCTGAAGATAGTTCACTTTTTGGATGAGAGGCTGAAATAACTTATTCTCTTTTCTAGTCCTGTTGCTTTCTAAGGTACTTGACCTCTTGAGATTGTGATGTCATGGATGACATCACAACCTCGCCCAGAAACTTTTATTCCTAAACCATCAGATCTAGAAACATAAATGTTTCTAGATCTGTCGTCCAGACAGATTCCAGCTATTCCAGTTGATCCAAGTTATCAATCAATGCATCAAATTCAGTTAATGATTTAAATGAGTTTAAAAGCTTTCTGTCAAAGTAAACCCAGCGGAGAACTGAGTCGTTGACCTGCAGCATTCACTCCTAATGGACCAGAAGGGGGCGACAGCAGCAATCCTGCAGGTTAGATGTTCTCAGGTCGCCCCCCTTCTAGGTCATTTAATTACAATACAGTTTCATTCATAACTTCCCTTAGAGGAAGGGGCCTGATGTCTACAGGATCTTCCTCCCATTCTACTGCTAGAACCAGCAGCCTGGTACCGAAGGGTTCTGTTAGGAACATCAGGTCTCTAATGGAGCGGAAGGCTTTTAGTTGTTAACTGTTTAACTGTGAAGTTCCTGATAGTAAAGAATTACAATAGTCAAGACCTAAAGTAACAAATGCATGGATCATCATATTTCTAATTTGACATTATTCCTAAGGAATGCCGTGTTCCCATCATGAGTCACTACTTCTCTTAGAGTCAGTGTGAACCAGTTTCTGTTGCCTCTCTCAGGTCTGTTTCTACTGAAGTCTGATGAAGACAGAAATTGTCCAAATGTTGATCGGAGTCCCTTTCAAAGGCTGAAAACCAAGCACTAAGGCGCAGACCTCAACCCGCTCTGGGAAGGTTTGAGGAGACAGAAAAGCTTCAGCCTCTGTACATTAAAAGATAAAAGCTCATCTCACACTGATGGACGTCCAATTAAAGCCCTTTGAGCTCCCAGCAGCGCCGGCTGCACAAACACCCAGCAGTGTGTTTCATGCTTCAGTCAGCTGCTGAATTAAAAAGCAATTAGAGCAGAGCAGGTGATCCACAGAGCAAACTCAATCTGTTGTTGTTCCACTGAACAGATAACAAGTCTGAAGATCTGATTCAAATGAGCAGAGTGGCAATAAGCCTAGTCCAGTCTCTTCTGCTGGTTCTGATTCTGCCCTGCACCTTTCCTCTGGTCCAGACTCACTGCAGCATGTAGCTGCCCTCTCACCTTTGCATCGTGGATCCCAGAGACCTCCTCAAAGGTCTTCTCCCCCACCATGACGGCTGCCAGGTTGGCGGTGTAGCTGGACAGCACCAGTAGGCAGAAGATGGCCCACAGGTTCATCAGGAAGCGGCCGGTCCAGCACTTTGGCGTCTTGGACGACACCGTTCGCCCAAACAGGATGGCATAGCACAGATTCAGAGCCGAGGAGTAGGAGAACACCCTGACCCTGTTGCGACCGTGAGGCGTCATCCCAAACGGACTCTTCCACTCGTACAGGGTGAGGAAGAGCGCGGTGATGTGGAGCGCCAGGAAGATGCCCACCCACATGGACCAGTGCAGGGGCCACATGAAGGCTCCGATAGGGGCCGCCGTGTCCTTGCTCCGCACCAGAATGCCCAGGCTTGTGGAGAAGAAGGGCGAGGTGAAGTCGATGACACGGCTGCGGGCTGAGTTGATGCTGAAGGAGGTGACGGCCATGTCGGCCAGGCCGCTCAGCAGGTCGCCCACCAGTCCCGTCCAGCGGCCGCCCTTCCAAGCTCCGTACTTCCCGTCTCCGACGATGTAGAGGTCAAACTGGAAGCCCAGGTCCTCAGCCAGCTTCTCCAGCAGGTCAATGCAGTAACCATAGCAACACTTCCTGTACTCCAGAGGCAGTGAGCTGCCGTTCCCGGCCGCCACCTCCCGGAAGTAGCGCTCCAGAGTCTCTGAGCTGTTGGTGCCGGCGTCCAGGCAGAACTGGCCGGCGGGGCAGCTGCTGTCATCGTCCACGTCCCGCGTGAACACAAAGGGATGCTCCACCAGGGTCACCACCCGGACCCGCGTCCCTGCCACGGTCGTCCCGGGCCTCCAGCGACCTCCACTCCATCCGCCCGACCCCTCGGCCCGGCGCCGGGGTTTGGGCCCCTGCCACACCTCCTGGTCCTCCACCTGTAGCTGGCCGTCCTCCCAGCTGCCCACCGTCACCCAGGCCGGCTGGCCCAGCACGTCCCGCCGCAGGCTCCAGATGTGGAACCGCTTCGAGGTCAGAACCAGAGAGCGGTTCTGGTCAACGCCAACCAGACCCGTTAGTCCAGAGAAGGAGGTGTTGGCCAGGAATCTGCAGGAGGAGAAAAGCAGCTGAGAAATCCTGCAAACTCAGATCAGCAACAAGGAAAGACCCAGCCAACACCGCTTCCTTTAAAAAGCAGATTAAAGCAGTTTGTTAGCACATCAGGATATGTTATTAATTATATTATTAATGCTGCTGAACGCCTCGGGGTAACACACTCTGCAGAACACTCTGAACTCTACTTCCTGACATTTTGTTGGCATTAACAGTCATAAAGGATATGAGGCCCTCCAGAATGAAGTGTGTAAAAATACCTCTGGCTGCAGAAACAATAATCTGTTTACATTTTCATGAGCTTCAATTGTTTCACAGCAACTTCTGACAGAACTTTAAAAACAAACTGATTCTTCCTGCTGATCCAGTTATCAACCACAGCATCAAGCTCCAATCATTATTCACATTAATCACTCCTCCTGACCAGCAGGGGGCAACAGTGGTAAGGAAAAACTCCGCTTTAGCAGGAAGGAACCTCCAGCAGAACCAGAACCGGGCTCAGTACCAACAGAGCAAACAGGAAGTAAACCAAGTCTTAACTTCTGTTTTCAAACTTTATATGAACAAAACATTTGAATCAGTCCACCGCTCTGTGCCAGGAAACCAAGTCAGATTTTAGCAGCTGAATCTGATTTTTTCTTTAAAACTTTGTGCTGCAGCCAACCTTGCATCCGTATTTCAGTGGTTGCCATGGCGAATCAAAATCAGGCTCCATTGATGTTCTCATATATTAATAAAAACAGGCCAAAAAAGCAATGCTTTGCAAAATATCAATTTCAAAGAGAATAGAAATAAAAGCAGCTTTGATGCGCCTCATCAAGAAGATTTCACTTTAAAATTTCTGTTGGACACTTGCGGTACTTCTGTAAGTGTCCAACATTGGACAGTTACAGAAAACAACACCAAAAAAGATAAAGAAGAAATAAAAATGACTAGCTTTTGTTGATGGAACAAATCCATCAACAGCCCAAGCATTTTCTGTTAGTTTCTAAAGCTAAAAGTCCATCCTATGCTAAGCAAACGGAGTTACCCTAACAGTAATCTGTGGAGGATTAACAGAGCATCTCAGTGTGTTTTTCATTTGGTTAATGAAGCCTGACATTAAAGGGATCCACAACTAGTTATAAAGACAGACATTATTTGGGAAATATTTATTTTAGATGTAAAAAAACCCCCAATACAGTAAAACTGTAGGTTATTTAGTTTATATACATTTTAATAAAATATTTTCACAGGAATGTCGCCATGTTGTTCACACTGCAATGCATTCTGGGTAAATGACGTGTAATGGTCCAACTGCCTGGCTCCTCCATCCAAACAGTGATGAGTTATTAACACTTTTTAATTCGAACCGGAGCATTGAAACCGATCAGAACTAGAAATAACAAGAGGTGATGATGAGGAAGAGGAAGAGTTGGCCGTAGCATCTGCTGCTGCCTTCAGGTTCATACAGAAACAATGAGACTCACCTCTGGTCACTGTGTGGTCCGGTAAGTACTATAGCCTCCTGACTACCAGTAGTTCAAATTTGTCCTCTGTAGAGGACATTTGTAAACTTGAATATTTCCCACCCACTGCATACTACTGAATTAATTCCTTTTGGTATCTACAGAGGACATTTAGGGCTTTTCAATGATACCAAATGTGAAGGGGTGGGGCTTTTGAATCTTCCTTTTCCTCATTCAGAAAAATGGCGTCCATCAGTACAAGCACATTTTATGGGTAGAGAAAAAGTAAGTACATAATGCTTTTTATTGTGCAAATTTTGGTTTAAAATTTTGTTGGCATATTTTAAATCAGTCTCTTAGCAGCATATTAAAACATTCTATGAAGTATTTGGACTGTATTTTGTTGTAGTATTTGAAAGTTGAAAAATTGTCCTCTGTAGTGGACATTTGTAGTTATTTCCTCTGTTTTGTTCTGGTTTCTTTTCTGTTGATTGTTTTAAATGAAAAGAAAGGAACTCGTTCTCAGATGCAGAGAGAATTGTACTGTTGATTATTGATGGATGGCTGCACAGTGGCGCAGTTGGTAGCACTGTTGCCTTGCAGCGAGGAGGTCCTGGGTTAAATTCCCGGCCCAGGGTCTTTCTGCACGGAGTTTGCATGTTCTCCCTGTGCAGGCATGGGTTCTCTCCGGGTTCTCCGGCTTCCTCCCAAGGTCTAAAAACATAACTTAAACATGGTTAATAGGTCTTTCTAAATTCTCCCTAGGTGTGATTGTGTAAGTGCATGGTTGTTTGTCCTGTTTGTCTCTGCCTGGAGACAGACTGGCAACCTGTCCAGGGTGTACCCTCACCCGGAACGTTAGCTGGAGATAGGCACCAGCACCTCCTGACCCCACTAGGGACAAGGGTGCAAAGAAAATGGATGGATAGATTATTGATGGAGGCTCCGATATTGAGTTGTCTGATGAAGAAGGTGAAGATGCAATGTTTCAGGCAGTAGCAGAGGAAGTTCAGAGAGCTCTGAGGATGAAATTCAAATAGGGCAAGCAGATGCAGAGTCAAATGAAGCAAGACAGTCCACATCTCAGTCCAGTAGCACAGGAATTGCTATGATATTCACACTAATATTTATGTTAGTGATGATGGAAAGTTTTGTCAATGTGAAATTGTTGATGTTTGGATATTTTCTTTGGGCAAACTGGTTGCCAATTTCAAATGTATGGAGTTCCATGATATTTCAAAAATAAAAACTTTTTTTCAAAAAAAAAATATTTTCAGTATTCTAATAACCTTACAAAGATTGTGGAATTTAAAAAAAAATGGTGATTGGACAATATTTTTTTCCTGGTAGTGAGGAGGATAGCTCTGTTCTGTTCGGCAACAGCTGTTACTGATGGTGGTTTCACATTCAGTACCGGAGAGCTAGCTCCGTTAGCATTTCCAGCAGTAATAGCTGTTAGCATTTCCAGTAGTAATAGCTGTTAGCATTTCCAGTAGTAATAGCTCCGTTAGCATTTTCAGTAGTAATAGCTCCGTTAGCATTTCCAGCAGTAATAGCTGTTAGCATTTCCAGTAGTAATAGCTCCGTTAGCATTTCCAGCAGTAATAGATGTTAGCATTTCCAGTAGTAATAGCTCCGTTAGCATTTCCAGTAGTAATAGCTCCGTTAGCATTTCCAGTAGTAATAGCTCTGTTAGCATTTCCAGTGGTAATAGCTCTGTTAGCATTTCCAGTGGTAATAGCTGTTAGCATTTCTAGTAGTAATAGCTCCGTTAGCATTTCCAGCAGTAATAGCTGTTAGCATTTCCAGTAGTAATAGCTCCGTTAGCATTTTCAGTAGCAATAGCTCAGTTAGCATTTCCAGTGGTAATAGTTGTTAGCATTTCCAGTAGTAATAGCTCCGTTAGCATTTCCAGTAGTAATAGCTCAGTTAGCATTTCCAGTAGTAATAGCTCCGTTAGCATTTCCAGTAGTAATAGCTCAGTTAGCATTTCCAGTGGTAATAGCTGTTAGCATTTCCAGTAGTAATAGCTCCGTTAGCATTTCCA